>VVHJ01064817.1:0-26106 GCA_015107715.1 Tylochromis polylepis
ACACATGAAAGACTTGATTCTTAACAGAAAATGAAGCGTTTATTGGGAGCTGGGAAAATAAATGCAAACAAAGGACAAGGCAGAGCAGTACAAAACTAAACATAAACCTAAACTAGGTAAACTACAAGTAAACATGAAAAACCTGGACGTGAGTACCTGGAACATGAAACCTGGCATTGAAATGACGGACGACCTGACAAGGAATGACTGAAAACACACAGACTAAATACACAGGAGGTAATCAAGGGAAGTGGAAACACATGAGGGAACAGCTGACACAAATGACCATAATGACGGCACAGGGGAGTGTAAAACTATTGAACACACATTGGACATAGGAACACAGGACTCCTACAAAATAAAACAGGAAACATGAGACGCAGACCTGACAACATGAACTTGACAACATAAGACATGAAACACATGAACCACATGAAGGGCAAGGGAGACTAAACACAGGGGTGTGAGACACAAGGGGAAACTACAAGATAAAACTATAACAAAGCAACCAAGGCACAAATGGAAATGAACTTAGAAAACCTAATAACTAAAACATGAACATAAACATTAATATATAAGTATAAACTCAAAATGCTGGGTCACACACCCAGCCCCTGACAGATCCTCAAGAAGAATGCAACTGCTTTGGTGATCTCTGCCGTCATTTGGTTCTTTTGTTCATCTTCAAATGAACAAAAGACTTAAAGACTTAAAACAAAATGTACTTACCAGGAAAAACTAAATGCTGAACAAGTAAGTGAGGTATGACTGAGAAGGACCAGGCTAGCCCTAAAGCATACCCTGCTTTATCATCTATTTCATCCTACATTAAACATCTTGCTATACTGACGAATACTTGAAACTACTTATCGTGACTACAAACTCTTTAGGAAAGTGTTTACTGAGGTCATATATTAAGAAGACACAGGACATTCTCACAGACTTAGATACAGTGTTGTTATAGTGTAGTTTGCTTTATTAAAGACCAGCTAATACACGATCCAAGCGGAGGTGTAAGAAACCCTGAGAAGAAGTTTATCTTTTAGGTTTATAGAGAGACATTATAAATGCTACATATCACTAAAGCTTTAGACTCAACAGTCCTGCCTCAAATGTCATTAATTTCAGTCTATCTGGTCATTAGCTATTTATACTCACCTCATTTGAGCAAGCATTGTCTTGTGAGGCTTCGTGTGTTTGTGCTCAATGCTTGCTGCTCCAGCCTGGCGCTTTGTCTGCTGTACAGAGGCAGTAGCAGAGTGGAAAGAACCAGTAGAGACTGATGGGAAGAAACCAGAATCCACAGAGCCTGAGCCAGTACAGGCTGTGGTGGCTCAGGAGCCGAGTCCTGCCGTGAATGGCTCAAACCAACCACAGCCTGGTGGGGTTGGGGTAAAAGAGCAAGCAGAGTCCACTAACTCTACTTTAAAGGAAGAGGGCACTTGCTCTCCCCCACCACCTGGTAAGTATGCTCCTTTAATATGAAACAATCCCATGTCTCTCAGTGAAAATGCATGTTTTACCCCTCCAGCTGATCAAAACAAACTGAGCATTAAAATAGTCTTTTCACTTGCACATTACAACTGCACTGCAGCATGGCAAAAGCAACCTTTTCTTTTCAACCTTTCTTTTTACATAACTTTAAAACTATATTTACTATCAATAAAAAGATAATAGATTACTTTGCTAAGTCAACGTTGGACTTCACTCTGATTGATTGGCATCATGCACTGACTTCTCACTTGTTTCCTAAACAGTGCAACCCTAACTTTGATTGCATGCAAACTTTGAAGAAAAAACTCCCCAAAATTTATGAGTTTTCAGATCCAAAGAGTCATATAAAATTTAAATGAAAAGATAAAGTACTGATTAGGTCGAGAAATGGCAAAATGAAAGTGATCCAGTTTATTTGCAAGGTGAATCATCAAACTTAGTTCTTTATAATCCAGAAACAACATGGAAAAAATATTAAAGCACTGACAAACAGGCCGCTTTCCTTTGATTATTTTTCTTTATGTAGTGACCTCATCTGAGTTGTATTGTCAAAAAACCGACAAAAGATAGAGCTACTTGGCTTAGCCATGAGCTTTTTTTCCCAATATGTGCTGCTTTGAGGCTGAATTTTATCTGACATACCTGTTTGTGTGTGTGTACACACACTTTGACGCTAGTGTGCTTGTGCTTTTGTTACGCCAGACTAAGAATCATACGGCAATACACACAAACTCTTGATTGCCCACACAGCTATGACCTCACACTGTTTCACTCTACAGTACAGCTGTTAGGGGGTTTTGTTGTGCACAAACCAATTCATCAAACAACCTTTTCATTCATTCTGTCCAAGAGTTGCATGCCACAGTTGTCTCGCATGTGGTCATTGGCCTTCTTGGCCTGGTGCTTTTATGTCAAAGTTGACCTGCCAGTGATTGACCTTGAGTCTTTTGATAAGTGGGTCTATTTGTCAATGACAACCTTTATTCCAGATGATGTTAAACCTGCAGCCACTACCCCATCCCCAACACCTCAACCAGGTTGGTACCAATAACAGACCTTTTCAAGTTCCTCATGGTTGCCGTAAAGCAATCGAATTAACCATAATAAGTGCTCCCAAAATATTTCAAGCACTTTAGCAAGATGGTTAAAGGAATAGCAATTTTAGGTAGGAAATTGTGGAGTTTATTTACTGCTCCTGTACAGGAAGGAATCTAAGAACAACAAAATGAAATAATAAAATCTTCCTACAGTGGTGGTCAGAAGCTTACATACACTCATCATGGGCATGAATATCTTGGTAATTATGGGCTTTTAATGTTTACATTTCTTTTTTAAGGGTAGAATCTTTAATGACTTAAAAAAAAACAATAATTAGTTACAAAAGTTTGAATTTAATTTTAATTTCATCCAATCCACAAAGGGTAAAAAAAAAAAAACCAAGCTAAAATATATACATACACCCCCTTCTGGCTTAATTCAAGCTGGACATTTGACTACTTTTCTTGGCAGAATTGCTAGTTGATTTAAATTAGTTGGTTTTTAAGCATAGTTCATAGTTGAGGTCAGGGCTTTGGGAAGGCCATTCCAGAAGCTTATAGCTAGCTGGCTTTATCCATTTCAAAACCAGTTTTCATGTGTGTTTGGGATCATTGCCCCATTGCAATACCCAATTGTGATCAAGTGAAGTGAAGCTGAAGAATTTGGAGGTAGTCCTTCTTCATTATTCCTCTGACCTTTTGCAATATATGAGTACAAATGGTAGCCCCAGAGCATGATGCTACCGCCACCATGCTTGAATGGTTGTACAGTATTTTTAGGTTTGAAAGCTTCCCATTTACTCTGTCAAACATACCTCTTGTCATTGTGGCCAAGGAGCTCAATCAGCTACTTGCACTTAAGTACAATAGCTTGAAATGATGATCTTGGAATCTGCAGTTGTTTATGACCCCAACTTCAGTAAATCTGCAATTGACCCTGTGTGGACTAGAGAAAATCACAAATAAATTCAAACTTGTGCACCCTATTCTTCTCTTTTAAAGTCAACAAAGATGTATACTGTACAATCATTCCACTCCTGAAAAAAAAGTTCAAAGAAATCATTAAATGCCCAAAATTACCAGGATATTCTTGCCCATGATGGGTGTCTGACCGAAACTGTAATTCTCTGGTGTCTAATGTGCACATGTTTTTAATTACGTGTGTTTTTAAGTCTGGTTTAGGCATTGACAAAAGTACCCTTTACAATCTAAATGATGTAAATATTTAATACTGATGTGTCACATCTGTAAACTTCAGATGTATGTCTATGCTCGTTGACATACATGTAGGAAATGTGTGATTTCTACTTGCAAACTTGCACTGCATAGTTTCTACCTGCACTTCAACCTTTATTTCTCTAAGATAAATAAAGATGGATGTGGTAATGATATTTTGTATGCATGTATCATACAAAATATACACCAAATAAATCACTGTATGCTTATTTTGTACATGTATAGTAATACAAATGTGCATGCCACTTATGCTTTCAAGTGTTAATTCAGCTGTCATAATTATATCACATATAGAGATGTGTATAGGCTACTGGGGGGGGTTGTTTTTATTTTTTTCTTCATTTTTCTTTATTATGTTTTCAGTTAGTTATGATCCTGATATTGGTTTTATTTCTATGCACATAAGATTTCGGGTAAAAGGAGCAGTGCAAACATACAGTCTCTGTTTTTTTTTCATGAAGATTTCTGCGATACTAAAGAAACCATATTTTGTATTTCTATGTCAAATGAATGAGATAAATTTCCCCAAGCAGTAAGTCGTCCCTGTTAACAACATATTCGTTATACAAGGTGCAATCAAAACATTCTGCCCCTAATGAGCAAAATTTTAAAATTTTGCTGCTTTTCCCTTTTTTCCTCTCCACCTCTTCCAGTGCTCCTGCTTCACTTTATTGCGAAAAGTATTTGCTCATTTTCCTTCACAAGCATATTAACTTGAGTGAAATCCAGTTCTTAATCCACAGGGTTTAATTTATAATGCAAGCCCATTATATATTATAATGGGCTGACATTTGGCCTAGGAGTTTGTTTGTGGGAATTTCTGAAGTGCATTTGTGTATTTACACCAGTGCATCTGACACTTTGCATTGCACTTGGTGATGTAAGACTTTGATGCAGCTGCTCGCCATGTAAACCCATGTCATGAAGCTCTCTAGGCACTGATCATGAGCTAATCTGAAGGCCACATTAAGTTAGGAGATCTGTAGCAACTGACTCTGCAGAAAGTTGGTGACGTACCACTAACAACTGACTGTGATATTTTTAGTAGTGAGGAAATTTCACAACCGGGCTTGTTGCACAGGTGGCATCCTATCATGGTACCATGCTGGAATTCACTGAGCTTCTGAGGGCTCATATGTTTGTAGAAGCAGTCTGCATGCCTAGGTGCTTGATTTTATAGACCTGTGGCCATAGAAGTGATTGGAACACCTGAATTCCATGATTTGGATGGGTGAGGGAATACTTTCGGCAATATAGTGTATGTTTGGAGTTTATTTTTGCTGGAAGCAGAAGGACACTAATGCAAATTAAATCATGTTATCTAATTTGAAACAATACATCCATGAATTCTTCCCTGAAGCTTTTGTTTTATGTGTCAGTATTAGTGTTGATCGGTGTGTTTGGTACATTTGATTAACTTCTAAATGAAAAAGCAAAGCAGCTTCCCTAAACTTCTGAATGTCCAACCCATACTGTTGTAGCCACAATAGTCATCAAACCACTGGCAGAAGTTACATTTATCGTGATTAATTTCGGTTATAACTCTGTTTTTTTTTCCACAGAGGATGCCAGTTCAACCAAGAAACTCTCAGTTGAGCTGCCTAGTAAGATCCCACCATTTTAGATTTTTGACCAAGAAGCTTATTCTAAATCAGATTGATTCACTGGCTGAATGTAGAAAACATGTTGGAGACATGTTTATCTCTAGGTATTTTGTGTGTTTAGAAATGAGCCTTTTAGCAGAAGAAAGTCAAAATATTCAAAACCCCCTTGCTAACATAACTTTCAAATAGCGTTCACAATATAGTTTGAAACAAAAAAAAAAAGAAAAAGCACTGCACGGATATTTTTTAAACTGTGACCTTTGACTCAGAATTCCTCACTGCTTGCATATCTTTAACTGCTTGCCATCGTTTTCTGAGTGTGTGCTTGCTTCAGTGGACTTTACAGTACTATTTTTTACAATATGCTGTAAATTTCTCTCTGTCTTTGTTTAGATGATAGCGTCCCTGTGCCAGCCATGGGGAGAAAAGACTCAGGTAATAAAACGGTAGCCCTTACACTCCAGGAGGAATTTCGTTCAGTTTCATTTGTTTCAAGAATATTGCGCGAAACATGAAAAAGATTGTTTTCTTGAAGTCTCCCCAACTCTTTATGTCCTCCATAACCATAAAGGCCATGAGAACCAAAATCAGAGAATTAAATCTTTTTCATTTTCATTCAGAAGGTTTAAAATGATCAGAGAAAAGCTAACAAGATTTTGTCCGTGGTGAAGTTTCATAAAGTATTAACACAGTGCCCAACAGAGGTGAATCACAATCATATGGCAACGGCATTATCTTCATTCATACCTCCAGGATCCAAAGAAGACTGCAGTATCCAGACAATAAAGAATTTATAAACCCAGTTTTGCCTTAATAATAATAATAATAAAAAGTTAGGTGCTGCTTGTTCTATTTGCATTTTGTCTTTCATGCTTTCCATGTTGCAAGCTGAGATCCTGCTGCTGTGTGAGGTGTGAGTGCTGGAAGTGATGTGTGTCTGTTAGTCTTTCTGTCTGTCTTTGTACCTCTGGACTGGTAAAAGTAAAAATTTCAGATGAAAAGTAAAAGGTGGGTGCTAAGACTCCTTACTGTACTATTTGTAGCCTGTGGCAGAGGAGAGCTGTGTTTCACGTATGTGATTTTTTCCTCACTGACCAGTGTGGTCTCTGGGAGAGGGTCAGGCACCAGACGAACTGGAAAAGCCCGTTGACAACCCACCGCTTTCCACCCTGCTGATCGAGAGACCCCAAAGTGGCACTGTCACTGTGGGTGAGTGATAGAATGAAGAAGAAAGAAGAGCTGAGGAGGGACGTCAAAGGGAAACCTGCTAAAAAGGAAAACTTTATCCATCTGACAGATTGCAATAGGCCTAGGATTTAGAAGAGCCGAGATGTCTTTCTTTATTTCAACCTTATTTCAGATCGCTGTTGTGGCTCTTTGGGTGACACTAACTTTGACTTATAATGTTAAATGCTTGTGCTGGATTAGCATAAGTAGAGACGCCACTAAGTTGGAAATGTTCTTATGCCTCAGTCACTCAGGCCTGAAAGCGGCTGCAACTTCCAGTCTCGCATGAAAAATTTATATGCCCCAACTGTATGGCGAGTGGTTGCTGGGTGAAACTGGCTACAAAGAGGGTGGTGTACCAAAAATGTCCTTGTGATTGCTTTGGTGATTGATAGCAGATTGCAGCAGTCATTTGCCATTTTCATGGAAAACGCACACGCCCAGCAACCAGAGCCTCCTGCAGAGTGTTAAAAAATATGTTCATTTATTTTTAGTTTATCATTTTAGTGTTACTCTAAAAGTCAAAGTACACTTTTTTTTTAATCAGAGCAGAGAGAGCACTGCAACACGTCAGCTTCAACAGTTAGATGAAAGAAGACTTTTCTAAAAAAAGCAAAAATATACTGTCTACTTTTCACTGGAACACTGATATCGAAGTTAAAACAGTATCTGCATGTGTATTTGTATACAATACATCTGTGTTTCTATGACTGTATGCGTTTTTATGTTAGTATTCGCTGGTACCCAATTATGCTTTCTCTGTAATCACGTCAAATTTTTATGTCCGAAGGTGGTGACATCACCTTTGTTGCCAAAGTTGAGGCCAAAGATCTTTTGCGCAAACCAACTATTAAGTGGTTTAAAGGGAAATGGATGGACCTGGCCAGCAAGACAGGAAAACATCTACAGCTAAAAGAGACCTTTGACCGAGTCACAAAGGTACCCATGTACCCTCACCTTCTTTAGGAAGTATGTAAGCACATTTTGTGATAACAATACTCTTATACAAATTTTTATCCACCGCCATTTTGGCAGGTCCACACATTTGAGATGCACATCATCAAGGCCAAAGATAACTATGCTGGGAACTACAGGTGCGAGGTCAACTACAAGGACAAGTTTGATAGCTGTTCCTTTGACTTGGAAGTTAAAGGTTTGTCACAGCGTTAAAATACTTTAGAACAAAAAATACCCGGCACAAACATAAAACCTGCATACTATGTGCTGATACTGTTTTACAGAAGCTGAAACGGGCTCACAGAATATTGACATTCGATCCGCTTTCAAAAGAAGGTAATAAAAAGACCTTTATGAAGGAGTCAGCAGGAACCATTATGGACTCAGAATTTAACAGAGTTTTTATGTTTTATTTTCAAAACAAGGCATTTTTCTATTATAGGATCTCTAATATTCTATATATACTAATAAAGACACCTGAAAAAATGAAGATAAGAAAAAGTGCCATTCATTTAGGCACACTGAACACCTCTCCATCAAGTAATGTCTCTGTATGAGATGTAAGTGTGACAAGATGGTTGTAATAATGTCATTTACCTTTCTTCAAGGTAATTACAAATCAACCAGCTCACTCACTGTGTAATTAAAGGCCAACTCTTGCACATTGATTCTCCCTCCAAACAATGTGACTTGAAAGCAACACAAAGCATCCCTGTTGCATTGCATAATCACAATGTTGTACTTCAGTAACGTTGCTTCAACATTGTAGCAATGTTGCCCGGGACAGCTCTGGGTGTGTTTTACACAAATCACCTTGTTTCAAGCTTTTATCTGGGAAAAGACACAAAAAGGTCTCTGTGTAAGCACCAATCGTAAGTTAGCTTGGAGCTAATGTATCGATTGAGATCAGAGCTTTTGCTTTGTGATGCTCTTTTACCGTTGTTTTTAGTGCTTCTAGCTTTTTCAGCTCTGATTAAATCTCTATTAATCTCTCCTTGTTAACAACAGCAGTGAAGGACAAGAAGATGCAGGAGAGCTTGACTTTAGTGCTCTTCTAAAACATAGGTGAGAGTCACATCCTAATCCTGATTGGATTTTGTTCTTTTTAGTATTTTTAAGCCCCTTTTCTGGATCTGCTTCTTTTCTCTTCTTCTTTCACATCATTTGTAAATTTAATTTGTACACAGTTACTGCATGAGTGGAAAGCACATTTCTTCAGATCATCAAAGATGCTATAACAGGGGTTTTCATAGTCCGTGGGCCCCTCTCCTAGACAAATTTAGCTGTGCCCACCTTTCATCTTCATACTGAAACACTAAAATATTTTCGATATAAATGGATTTTGTTGAGGGCATAGACTGTATATAAAAGATGGGCATCGTCACTGTCAGTTTAGCATCATGAGCGTTACAGTCTTGCTTTTTGCACCTAAAAATTATCATATTTGTTCAAAAAGATTATCTTAGTTTGCTAAGTTATTAGCTAACAGTAGCAAGTTTATTTGCCAGAGTGTATCTGTAGACTGTATGGATGCTAATCAACATACAAACAAAATAAATAAGAATTTAACTAAAAGAACTGAAGCATATCTTTTGGCTGTTTTTTTTTAACACAATTAGTAAAATTTAACCAGCGAGCAAAACATTTCTTTATCAGTAAATTGCAGTAAAATGCTAAAAATGCTAAAATGCAAACATATTTAAAAGGATGACAGCTAGATACAATACAATTCTTAACAAAGACCACGTGTTACAAAGACACAAATATTTGAGAATCTTTCAAAAACTTCTTTTAAATGTTAAAATTATATTATTTTTTAGACAAATAACAAACTTTTAATTTATGAATTTATGTTTTTCTAAACAAATTTGAGTTGGCTCACTGGACTTCAGAAATTGACGTTCACTACTGAAAATGTATTTTATGTTCAGGAATGTAAATAAATGTAACTGTAATTTGGCATCTTAATCACAAATAATATTGTGTTTTACTATTTATTTATTTATTTATTTATTGCCTTATATGTAAAACTGTAAATCTGGAAAATAATGGATAAAAACAATATTCATATATCAGCATTAAAAATATTTCAATTTAAGAGTTTGCACATATTGGTGGATTTACCATTACAGACCCAAAACAAATGCATATGGTAACTACCAGTACTGTTAATTTAAGGCAGCCATCACATAAACCTTACGCTGGATGGTGGTCTAATAAGTTTTTTAAGCACTGTAAATCAGTAAATGACAGATAGATGTTTCTTCTGCATTGGACATTTTAAAATTTACTATCAGACCTTTCTTATATCTCTCTGAAAAAATAAAGAGTGTTAATGGAGTTTACTTTCCAGATTTACAGAACAAATTGCAATTCATTACAAAAGCTTTTAATCCATTAAAATGTCTTTTTCATTATTAGTATTTAGTCATCTTGGTCATCAAAAACCAACATAGATGTTTAGTCGACATTAGGGAATGGTTTACAGAGGTTCTCACAGAGCGTTGCATACACAAAAGTTTGGTCACTTGTACCCAAGCATATGTGGAAACTATAACACTTAACATTTAGTCACAGTAACCTGGTGCCAAAGTGCACCTCCTCCAGTGGGAGATGTGCCTTACAGCTTGGAAACCTCTGTGCAATAGCAAAGCTACTCCAGTGGTTCAAAATAAACACCATTATGCATATTTGAAATATATTGCAGCGTGTGAGTACAAGACCTAGTCAGTGACACTGCTCACTGACAAAATTATATATTTATTTTGGGCTTGTCTCTTCTTCTCCCCTATACATTCAGAAATCAGAGGTTAGTAGAACGAAAACCATAGGTATTAAAACGATTAGACCTTACTGCGGGTGAGTACTGTAATCCTGTAGAGTCCCCAGCATGACATGTAGCTCTGGGTATTGGACAAGCAAGAGTGTTGGCCTCCTGTAGTACGGTAACACTTCATTTGAGGGCGGCATTCCTAAATGCCCCACCAGCACTCAGCAATGATGGAAATGGGTCTTGCAGCATTGACACTGAGGTGACTTGTCTTCATCAAGGTGAGAAGTCAAGTCGCAGCTTTATGAGGCAAAGAGCGCCATTTTGGATCATTAATGAAGTGCTAGTGGGCCATGGAGAAATGATGCTGTAAAATAGTGTTATCACTACATTGTCATTTATTTCAGTCTAGAAATATAAGGCAAGCACCACCATGTTTATTTCAGCGTCTTCATAATTGCTTGAAAATAAACGAATGAGAAACACATGTAGAGAATATGATCGTATTTTACTCAATTCACCTCCAAGCTTTCAGACATTTGGGAAAAATGTCAATGAAAGAAAAGGCTGATTGAATGTTCTCTATTTAAAACTAATAAATATACTCATGTCCAGGACAACATGTTTATTAACCTTAATCCCATAACTCTAACACTCCGTCTTCATAGAGACAATTTGTCTCTATGCATCATCTAACATTGTCGGAGCATCTGTGACGTGATGAAACCAGCCAACCAGCAAACAAAGGGATGGGCCATATCAAGAGCTATATGACAATCTTTGTTGCAGGTTTCCCCTAAATGCATGCGTCCTTCATATCAACATATCGCACAAAGCTGTTAAGCATTCAATGAGCTAGCATCTCTCAAAGAGAAAAAACCCCTTCTACCTTATTGATCTATAACTGCTCTTGTGTTTTAATCCTGATAAAAAAAAAGCTTCCCCCCTTACTCTTTAAAGAAGCCGCCTATTTCATCTTTATTTAATTGTTCCTCTTCATCCTTCAAAGCATGCTATAAATTTTATGTTCAAGTTAGAAATTATTATTATTATTTATTTATTCACAATCAAGACAGTTAAAACTTTTGGGGGCAAGATGGATCTTGTCTTCAAAACTTGAAAAGCCTTGAAAAGACTTGAAAAGAGAACAAGGATCTCTTTTCAAGTTTTAGCTACCTTAGGTATAAAATAATGTACCAAGATATTAATGTAATTAACTGATAACTGCACTATGTAAACATCCTTTTTTTTTTTCTTTGCACCATGAAACAACCCTCAGTCATTAAAGTTAGTGATCTAATGATGATTTAATGACTGCAGAAAATTATTAGGGACACAGAAACAAATGTTTGGGACTTCATTTTTCTTTTTTCAAAGTTTTGATTTTTTTCCCCCTTAGAATTATGACTATAATCTCAAAAAAACTTAATAAAGAAAAAAATCTGAATTTTGAGATTAAAGTTAGAATTTTAAGTTCAGTTCTGATTTATACTCTATACTGTCCGAAAGAGGGTCACTAAAAAAATATTTTGAGTGAAGAAAAAATTTCAGAATTCTAACAGAATCTCGAATCAGAATTAAATTTAGAAATTTGAGATTAATCAGATTTTTTTGCCTTGAAATCAGAAAAAAAAAGAAGAAAAGAAATCTTGACCCCAAAATATGTTTTTTTTTTTTTCTCGTCCATACAACATAGATTGTAAATTGGGCTTCAGTATGAATTGCTTTCCTCTTATTTCAAGCACTTTAAAAAGGCCTGATCTGCTGATTATCCTTCAAGAATGTTTTTCTATGAGTTGCCCTATTTTGGTGTTATCAGCTGTAGAAATGTCTGCCTTCTCTTGAATATACTGACACTAGAGGGCATTCACCTTGTAAGCATTAAAAGCAGTACACTGTTGAAAGCAGTTTCATCCCGGACCAACTGAACCAAATCACTTTGCAGGAGAAAGTGTCCATTAACTAAAAGCAAAGACTTTTTGATGATATGATATAAACGTCGATGGAGTCCCGTCCAGCTGAGCTACAATGCTGGTTAGCCTTTGGTTTGCAGATGCAGACAGTAGAAAGAAAATAGGCTCTGCATTAAATTCCTCACAACTAGGTTTGTGGGTTTCTGTGTCACAATTGCTATAAACAGATGTTGCGCAGTTTTTAGTGGTTTGAGAACTATATTCAAATGAACGCAGACATCCCCATCGCTTATACCCCCAAAACTGGCCAAATAAAACAATATATAGATGAAAAAAAGACAAATATATAAATTGAGTATAATTACTAAAACAAGAGAAAGAAACGTGCGACAGAGGCCCCCAGCTAGGCTCAAGCCAGGAGTGTTGGAGCTCGTGGTCTGTGTCCCAGCTCTTAAGGCAGGCCACCCTGATATTAGGATTATTATTATGATCCAGATAGTTATCTGTGATCTGTATTTGTGTTTCAAGGTAATGTCTTGAATAATTCTAAAGTGGTTAGACACATGAAAAACACACAGACGCAGTTAACCTTCCACAAGTTAAAGAACACCTCTGTGTTTTGTATTAACTGCGCTGCTACCCTGTTAACGAGTAACTTCAGAGCCAATGTGAGCACACAACTAGACAGCTCACCACGCCCATCCCTTTGTGTGACATGTCCTGAAGAATGCTCTGCAGAGAAATATTGTAGCATGATTAAACCAGAAACAGTAGGAAAACTTCACAGTGACTGCTATGTTTAATTAAATCTCCTGACCACGTCACTATCAGGTTATTGAGTGATTCCTCAGGACACGTTGCAAACACCAGCCAATAAATCCTGCCCTCACATCGCTCCTTCATATTCAACACCGCCAGGGAGCACAAACAGCAGGATGACACTCCAGAGGTGGATGTGTGGGAGATCCTGAAGAACGCCCGGCCAGATCAGTATGAAAAGATTGCCTTTATGTACGGCATCACAGACCTGAGGGGTCTGCTGAAGAGGCTGAAAAAGATGCCTAAAGAGGAGAAGAAGCTGGAAGGTAGATAAATCAGTGCTCAGCCAGTGCATATTAATATTTGTCTCTTGTCAGACATTAAGGTCTTTGTGCTGTTTTTTGTTTTGTTTTTTTATCCTGCTGTGACTTTAGTTTTGTCTTTTCAAAGCTTTTGCAAAGAAGCTGGAACCTGCGTATCAGGTGGATAAAGGTGGAAAGATCCGCTTAGTGGTGGACCTGGCTGACCCCACAGTTGAACTGAAGTGGTACAAGAATGGACAGGAAATCAGGCCCTCGCCCAAGTATGTAACGACCTTTTCCCTTATTGTTCAGTTCGTTGTCTTCTTGGGTTCAGCACTGCGCAAATAAAATGCATTTTATGTATTAAGAAATGCACTTTATTTGTGACGATTCCTTCCTTTACCAGTCCTCTGGTAAAAGTTTTCATTCTGTCACCAGCCTAAAGCACAATGGTTCACATGTTTCATTGCACATTACTCCACATAAACACTGGTACAAATACCCCCAAAAGAAACACATCAACAATCAACAGTGGCTTAGTGAGACGTCTTAAAATATAACAATGCAACACATCTGCAGCCAGTTTAGTCCACTGCACTGTGAACCATTGCCAGCTGACCTCCAGCACACTGTAACAGTCTCGACTCTAATGTGGCTCGAATATCAAACTCACGTTTTAGCATTTTTAAGAATTCAGAGCTGCATTCGGGTGTACATGTAGAGTATGATTTCATATGCTGTCTGTAATTGCCATTAATTGCTGTATATGTCCTCCTCTATGCAGGAAAAAGGTGGTACCTCCTTCACAGGTCTTTAACAAAGTCTGGCTTTGGAACAGTTTTAATAGATACTGAATCACAAAGTATTACCAAAAATAATCTTTTTCAACAAGAATTTTCCCGTATTAAGGCTGAATACATTTATTTTTCCAACTATAATGTTTTTGAAAGGATAGGAGGGTTTTATCAGCTTCCTCTGAGTGCACAAAAATATGTATGTACAGCTTTCATTCTTTTAACAGGCTATATCATATAACGTGTCCTCCAACAGTGCATTAACAACAGTGTCAGAGCAATGTTTTTGCCATACTAGATATTTTTATTTGATTTCAAAGTGCAGCAAAGAGACTGAAGAAGAGACTAGATTTAGCTTTTATTTCATTTTATCAGCTTGCAAATAGCATATAAATGGATAAACACATGCATGTTTTTATTCAAAAGACAAGGCCTCTTGAGATTATAGATTCTTTATAGATGAGCAGTATTAAGCTAATTCTGTTCAAAGCCAGCTAAAGTTAAAGCCATCTGGGAGGATATTGCTGTTTTCTGGGTTTGGTCTCCAGGTCTCCCTTCTCGAAAGACTTTCTCCCATTTGATCCTCTTTCTTGTAACATTGTTGCTGACCACATGCTGTACCCCTCCAGGCATGATGTCTCTTTGTGTTTGTTGTTTGTCTGTCATATCATGGTGCTCCTTCCTGTCTGCCATAATCACTTGCTGTGCACTTCCTGTGCTCCGGCCCCATTCTGGCTCCACTGGTGACCTTAAGTCAAAGGAAGTAAGTCCATTCATCCACTCTCCCTTCTCCATGTCATAGCTTTGTTGTGAGCCTCACCCTTCTGTGTGTATTTTCACTTCTGGGTTTGTGCAGCATAGTTAAAGCATGTTGACTGAAAGATCACAATTAAATTTTGCAGCTACTGTACATTTGATTTTGCTAATTGTGTTTAGTCTCTGTAACCACCAATTTGAAATAATATACATTCCTATCTTAGGATCACTGTATGACGAGGGATCTAATTAATGTATTTCCTGTTTAGGTATATTTTTGAGCATAAGGGTACACAAAGGATTATGGTCATCAACAACTGCACCGGCAATGATGACGCAGCCTATTCGGTAGTTGCAGGAGATGAGAAATGTAGCACAGAGCTTTTTGTCAAAGGTAACATGATTAAACGTTTCACCTTTTTTAAAACAACCACTAAGAATTTTTGGCTTAAGGAGCCAATCATTTAGTCTTCTTCCCTCTTGTCCAACAGAGTTACCAGTTAAGATAGTTAAAGGTCTTGAGCCTGTGAAGACCACAGTGAACGAGAGGATTGAGCTGGAATGTGAAGTGTCAGAGGAAGGTGCTCAAGTCAAATGGTAAGACTATAAATGAAGCATTTAAACATGCTATGACTAACATAATAACACATGAATACGACTTATATGATAAACAAACAAGACAATCATTAAAAGTTTAAATTAAAAGCTCCTTTAAGGTTTGCTTTGTGAATCAAATTAAGTGCATGGTAAAATATGATTTGAACCTAAAAAGTGTTTGTATTACAAAAAAAATAGACATTTGAAAGAGCTCAGTAACCAGACAGGTAATGTGTAGATACACTGTCTGGCCAAAACAAAAGTCACCGCCTGACTTAACTAAGCTGACATAACTATTATTTTATTAGAAGGTAGGTAGAGATAATTACCGCAGCTATAAATAGCCCTTGGCTTGCAACAGGTTATTTAACCCTAACTGATGTATTGAGTGGGTAGCTCCCTAATGTAGTGGTTTTGCCTAACAAACAAGAGATCCCTGGTTCAGTCCTGGAGGAAGACACAATTCCCTTTGGGAGTGTGTCAGGAAGGGCAACTGATGCAGTGAGTAATTTCCATTTCAGAAGAGTCACATTATTGGCCTGCATCAAGCAAAGAAAACCTCTACGGAAATTAATAAAACTACCAAAACCGTGTTAAGAACTGCCCAACCATTATTAAAACCCAGAAGGATAATGGTGAATGCAGCCATGAAAAAGATATTAAATGAGCATGATCAGAGGTTATATAAGTGTTTGGTGTAATCCATCAACTGTAGCACTCACAGCTCCTTTTAATAGTGAAAGTAAGAGCATTCCCACTTGTGCGATGTAAAGAGAACTCGGGATTGTGACCAAACAGCTGTGTAGCCTTAAGAAACCCACTTTTCATTGAGGGTAATCAGAAAAAAAGGCTTCAAAAGTGAAGTCCGCTGATTACATGAATATATGGAACAACCAGGTTTCTGCCCATTGCCACGGGGATATTCCAAAGTGAATATGCCAGCGGTCATCAGGCTCAGATTGTGAAAGGGTGGTTCAGAAACATGAGACATGAGACAGACCCTAACCCCACTGAGAAGCTTTTGGATGTGCTAAAATCTAAGCTCCTTCAGAAGTTGCCTCTTTGTCTCATCTAGTCATTTGTACCACTGCTGGGTACGTTCAATACATTATCATGTCTCCATTAGCATCATGGCAGGGGTTAATGTTTTGGGAAACATCAAGTGATCAAATCTTCACCATCATGTCTGGCACTTGTAAACTGTTCACTGCTTATTTGTCAGTGTGTGACTATTTCAAATGCTCCTTCAGGTTGAAGAACGGTGTTGAGGTTCCAACAGGGGTGCGTTCGAGATATCGAGTTAAGTGTGAGGGAACTAAACACTTTTTGGTGATTGATGACGCCTCACGAGACGACACTGGGACATACTCCATCATGGCCTCTGGTGGCACCTCTGAGGCTCATATACAAGTTGACTGTACGAAGCATCTTCTCTGTATTTAAATTCTTTCCACTGGTTGCATGCTTTCTTAAAGAAACAGCTTCAATCCTGGCCTTCCTCTTTACTTTATTTAGTGAAACCGCTGAAGGTGTACCAGGACCTGCAGGACATGACGGTGTTGCTGGGTCAGCCCATCAAGTTGCACTGTGAGATTTACCCAGGAAACGTCCCAGGCCGCTGGTACAGGAACGGACAGCTGATCCAGCCCAGCGATCGCATCAACATCATACACAGAAATAAGTATGACGTTGCTATGGAACTCTATTCAATCAAAGCTGTTTTTATTAAATGCTTGACTCACACATTTCTGTTTTTTCAGAGTCCACCGACTTGAAATTGCAACCAGCTCCCTTCACGATGCAGGAGATTACACTTTCGTACCTGAGGGTTATTCACAGAGCCTTTCTGCCAAAATCCACATCATTGGTACAAAACCCAAGCTTCACTGGACTGGAGCTTTTTTTTTTCTCCTTTATATCTTTCTTTATGCTTTCTCTCTTTCTAATGACCTTGTTTGATTTTCTGCAGACCCTCCGAGGGTTCACTTGGAGGGATTGAACTTCCCAGACAACACTGTAACTGTCGTGGCAGGAAATAAACTCCGCTTAGAGATCCCAATCAGTGGAGAACCAGCACCCAGAGTGGTGTGGATGAAGGGTGAAAGGGTGAGGCCCTTTAATTCTGTACTTACCCCACTACAAACACAAAAACCAACAGCGCCTTAGCCCAACTCAGAACTGCTCTTTCTGTAGTAACCGTATTGTTTATGCACTTTGAATCATTATAAAAATGGCTATATTACTCATGGCTATATTAGTTTGTATCATTCATTATATTCAGCTGTTATGTTTGTGTTATTTGGTCAGAACTGACACTCTAGTGGGCTTTTTGCCACTATGATAACCATAATTTTTTAAAAAAATTAAATGAAATTAAATGAAATATATTTCTATCATCAGACTGAATCAGACTGATTGCAAAGTGCTGTCAATCTGTCTGCATTTATAATTTTGGTTATTTGGGTTATTTTTGGTTATTTACACACCTTCTCTAATCTGTCTAAGCATGATTGCTGACTGTGTTGGACTGTAATTATTTGGAGACAGGTTGCCTCCCAGCATTGACCTGTATAATCGCCTTGCTATCGAAAGCAGTCACTGCAACTACTTGCAATCTTTCACTAAATGCGAAAAAATTCAGTTCAACCACCGATTTTTTTTCTAGCTGCAAGGAAGTTACCGTCTTATTTTCACCCTCGTGTGATTGAACCTTTAATGTTTGTTGTAACCTTCTAGATAGCTAGTTAGTTCCATGTCAGTGAATATCACATTTAGAGTTATAATGTAAATTTTTTTTTTTCATAGAAAGACTAATTTGTGAACAAAAAAAATATGTTTTTGTGTCTTCATATGGTACTCACAAGGTCTTCTGTCTCTTTTGCCTTTAATCTCTTTTACTTCAGGTGATTCTTGAGTCAGGTCACCGCGTCCACGCTGAGACATACAGCGACCATACGAGTCTGACAATTGAGGTCACTGAGCGGGAGGACACAGGAAACTACAAGATAGTCCTGCAGAACGAGGCTGGCGAGGCCACAGCTAGTGTCAAAATCAAGGTTGTTGGTAAGAGAGTGCAGGACCTTTCAAACAAAATATGAAATGCGCAATTCTTAACTTGCTTTTTGAATCATTAACTTGGGCATGTGTTGTCTTCAGACATCCCCGACCCTCCTGAAGCTCCCTTGGTCCCAGTGGTGGGTGGTGATTGGTGTTCTATGACATGGGAACCTCCAAAATATGATGGAGGCTCGCCAATATTGGGTAAACCTCTCAGCACACTTGTTACCAAGCTTTACATGCATGTGTTGATGTTAAATAATAAGCTTTCTGGCTGCCCTCTAAAGGCTATTACGTTGAGAGAAAAAAGAAGCAGAGCTCCAGATGGATGAGACTGAACTTTGACCTGATCAAGGAGACTACATTTGAACCCAAGAAGATGATTGAAGGAGTGCCGTATGAAGTGCGGATCTTTGCAGTCAATGCCATCGGTGTGTCCAAACCCAGTGAACCATCCAAAGCCTTTACTCCTCTCGGTGAGTCCCCCAAACATTTCTTAGCACCATAAACCCTGACCTATGACCTATGATCTGCCAAAATTCTATTTAAGAAAGAATAATACACTCTTACATAAGGCTTTATTAAAATGGGCAAAGTTTTAAAGTTGGGTCCTGTGATAGTACGTGACTGATTTGCCCTTGGTACCCCAGCAACACAGCTGTTCCCCCTCATACCCACTATCCCAAGAATTTTGACTGTGACCTCCACTGGACACGCAAGAGCTTTAGAGGATATTAAATATGTCTTTATAATGGTTGCCAAATCATCTGTGGATTAGAGGTTTAGGAGATCAGGTCTGTCAGAGGGTTCAGCAGGAGTTAAATGTGATTCAGAATACAAGAATAGATAGCAAGAGCAGGGGGCTAATGAGATCTGACAGGGAGACTGATGACATACCAGCCAAAGTGAGAGGCGCCTTGGTCACGTGTTTATGACTTGCCAAAATGGATGTTTTCTTATCTTGTTCACATTCACTGCTAAAACCCAAGTGATGAAAACCTTTATCTTCACACAGCTGTTACCAGTGAGCCCACCATGCTGGTCGTGGATGATGTTACTGACACCACTGTGACCGTAAAGTGGCGTCCACCTGAAACCATTGGAGCTGCTGGGCTGGATGGATACTTAGTGGAGTATTGCATTGAAGGAAGTGAGTCAGATTCACTTTACTAACAAACTACATGATAGTAAGACCCGCTACAATTTATTGCACATAATTTTTTTTTTTTACCTCAGGCCTTCCTTTTACAAATTCTACAAAAGAAATATCATATGTGCATACATACACAAAATATAAAGAGACCAACTGTAGCATGTAGCCAATCTGTAAAACCAGTTTTATTAAGCATTCCTTCAAGTTTTTAGCTTGCTTGTTCTAACACAAAAACACAGTTTAAATTGTATTTTTCACCAGGACTGTATTTTTTTTCTTTGCAGCTAATGATTGGGTAATATCCAACAAGGAGCTGACAGAGAAAACCAAGTACACCATCACCGGTCTGAGTCCAGGGTGTAAAATCTTAGTTCGTGTCAAAGCCATCAATGCAGCTGGAGCTAGCGCTCCACGTACTCTGCAGCACGCTATCCTGGTTAAAGAGGTTGTTGGTGAGCTCTTAAAAGTTCATTATATGTGTTCCACTGTAACACTGCAACAAAGTAAATCAATACTGACATAGAAGACATCATAAAACATTCCTTTATGACACATATTTTGGTGTAACTACTCCTCAGAACCACCCAAGATCCGCGTCCCACGGCACTTGAAGCAGACTTACACTCGCAAAGTTGGAGAAACAGTAAACCTTGTGGTGCCATTTATGGTAAATCTGCTAGCTATACTGACGTTACACATCTCTTCAACAGAATACTGAGCTCATGTTGCTATTTGTGTGCAGGGCAAACCCCGACCGAAGGTCACCTGGCTGAAGGATGGCAACCCCATAGAGCCTTCACAAGTTAGCATCCGTAACACAGACTGTGACAGCATCATCTTCATCCGCAAAGCAGAGCGCAGCCACTCTGGGAAGTATGACATGACAGTGCAGGTTGAAAACCATGTGGACACAGCCGTACTTGACATACAGATTGTAGGTGAGTGAGCAAAATCATTATAAGAGCATAGGAAAGATAGAAAGAAGTGCTCATTGACATCAGAGTGGAGCTTTATGTGGAATGAAGCTTATCTCAGCTTATATTCTTTTTCTCCTATTTTTAGATCTACCTGGACCTCCTCAGTGTGTGACTATTGAAGATGTATGGGGTGGAAATGTAGCTCTGGTCTGGACCCCTCCAAAGGACAATGGGAACGCCCCAATAACAGGCTACACCATTCAAAAAGCAGACAAAAAGACAATGGTAGAAGATAATCTCATACTGCAAATGAAAACCATTCTAGATAAGCTATATCTGCACAGTATTCACCTCACATGCTTAACTCTTCTTTTTAGGAATGGTTCACATGCATTGAGCACTACCATCGCAACTGCATCACCATCACAGAACTGGTAGTTGGGAACGAGTACTTCTTCAGGATCTTCTCTGAGAATATGTGTGGCCTGAGTGAAACCGCCACCCAAACCAAAAAGAGTGCTCTCATCGTCAAAGAAGGTACAGCTGACTGTGTGTTTATGAGAGTGTCGGTGAGGGTAAGATCAAAATATTTACTGTGAAAAATCAAATCTTCCAATTTCAGATGGAGAAAAATGCTTCCAAAGCCGAAACTCTGGAAGAAATCATGTTTTACTTACATGCCAAACATATCCATAAAGTTGTTGTTACCATTTCTTTTTCACAGCTCTTATCTGAAAGGTACTGTCAGTGATGTTTTCCACCCTAAAGTGAGCCTGATTCACAGCCTCACTTGTGAAACTCCAAGGGTTCGGTGTATGACTGACAGGCCCTTCAATAGTGTCTCAGTCTCAGCTGATGATAAATAAAAAAATACTGTCTTTCCCTCATCACATAGGGAATTCCCCACATGATACCGCTCAGAGCCAGTATCATGCACAACCCCATTCCTTTACCCTTACCCCCACAGGCTTGCAGATGAAAACACAAGAGTACAATGATCACGACTTCAAGGAGGCGCCAAGGTTCACACAGCCACTTATCAACACTTTCGCCGTGGCCGGCTACAACACTACTCTTAACTGCAGCGTGCGTGCCAACCCGAGGGTAAGTGGAAGAACTAGAAGTAAAAGTGGTCCTATCAGAAGAGTCCTTTGCTGATGTTTCTGTATCTGTGTGCAGCCCAAAGTGATCTGGATGAAGAATAAGATAATCATCATTGACGACCCACGCTACCGTATGTTTAGCAGCCAAGGAGTCTGCACTCTGGAGATCAGGAAGCCCAGTCCCTATGATGGCGGCATGTACACCTGCAAAGCCATCAATGAACTAGGAGAGGCTCAAGTGGACTGCAAACTGGAGGTCAAAGGTCAGTGCAGACCTTGATGTGACCCCCGGCCTCCTCCTTGGGTGCCTGTGTTTATCTGAGTCTGGTTTCCCAAATGTTTTTGTTGTGTTTTTTAATGTTCTTTTAAGATATGTGCTTCTTTAATACAAACAGAAGCAATTAACGCATTTATGATCACAATCATCACTGAACGTACAGAGGTAGAGAGACTTTGGGAAACCAACTCGACCAGGGTACGCTAGTGTTTGAACTGTGTGTGCAGTTCAGCAAAGGGTCGATATAGGTGGTGGAAATGTAAGTATCTGTACTGGGTTGTACCAGCTATTCATAAATTCATGGTAAAGTCTTCATCAAGTTTCTAGCAACTAGTTCTTGGTGATTTACAAAGTTGGGTTGCACAATTAAAACGTATCAAATGTGTTAGACTTGAGTAATGTGTAAGTTGGTTATGTATGGCGTCTGGGAGAGCTCAATACTGTAAAAGACAGGTCAAACAAACTACACGGTCGCAATACTTGAAAAAAAGAAAACATATTCAAACACACAAAAGTTGCAGCAATAATGTAAAAAGTTATAGCAGGAGAACAGAAGAAAAATAATGAATCAGATAATGAACACTGTTGAAGAATGCTCTTTAATGTCTTTGTGTTTTCAGATTTTTGTACAGTGCAGTCTAACCTTACATTTTATAACTTAATGACTATAAAACTATAAAGAATGTCTATTTCTGTTTATTTTCAGATTCCTGTGTTTATGGCACTTTGGATTCTTACAAGCTTTTTTATCTTCAAATGCTTTTTATAGGATCTATACGGCTTTCTTATTCATATCGTCAGTTCTTAGGTTTAGTTCCAAATGACCTTAAATTTATTTAGTCAGTTTCCTTTTGTGTTCCCAGTGTGTGCCAGTCTTGTCTCTCTTTATATCTTTCTACTGTTTATTCGCCCGTCTTGTCCTCCTGTCTTCTCTTGTGTCATGTTAATCCTATTCCCCTGTTCTATGTGGACGGTAGTTGCTGTTTTAGGGCAGCATATGGCTCAGGAGGTTGAGCGGGTCATTATTGGATGAATGACACTTGCAGTCAGACTTGAAGATCTTTAAATTCTCACCTAAATAGAAAGGCACCTTTTAAGTACTAAAGACGCATAGTAATATAAATACCACAGACAGTATAAAAGATGAATGTGACATCACCCACTGGTTACTTAAGTCCCGTTTTAAAGCCTCGTGCTTTTCAGAGTCACAATCTTGGTGTTTAGAAACCAGTTGTGATGAGGTGGGATGGATCTGACTGTAAAACCACACACGCATTTCCTAAAAACTGGTCTTTTAGCCAATAAGCATAACCTGGATAATCCTGGTTTCTTAAACACTGTATGACCAAGGTTTACAAACTGGAAATAATTTTTCATTCATTCATTTAATATAATTAAAATGAATCACTGAGACTTAGTAATTCATTTCAAGCAGGAACATGTTTGCACAGGTCAAGTTAAAGAGCAAATTTCTCATTGACTTTATAAGGACTGGAGGCCTTTTCCCAACACCTTCAACATCTGGGCTATCAGTGTCAGTCACCTGGTGAAAGAAAATCTGTTTTCAAACAGTCACTCTGACAGATTGGTTTCCAAATAGCTACTTTCAGCTGCTCCCTTATCCATAAGGGATATCCACAGTAGGTAGCACCTATGTTTAATTTGGCAGATATTATACATCAGTTGCCTTTCCTGATACAACCCCAAAGTGAATTGTGTCTCTTTCTGTGCCTGAGGCTGAACCAAGGAACTTTGTAGGCAAATGTGCTATTTACCAATAACTGCTAATTTGTGAACACAGACAGCTTGCCAACACTATGCAAGCCAAACAAATGGGTCATTTACCATTATTGGTATAACATTTTAAAGTTTAGGTGCCATGTTAGACGTCAGCTTTATTGGCTTTGTCTGCATAAGATTTATTTTGTTGTGTACAATCCACTTCGATAACGTGATGTGTAAATCTGCACTTATTGACTAACTGCACTTAAACTTACAAACACTTGGTGCAACTGGTCCATGGACTCCATTTTGAGAAAATATATAAATAATAATCATTTCATGTGTTTCCAGTGCACATAATATCTGGTGACACTTTTCCATCACCACAACACGCAGAAGTTTATCCCTTGTGTTGTCACACCTCTCTCTATTCAGTCCAGTCCATCCAGCCATCCTCTTCATCATCACAGCACACCACCCCAACACCAGTCACACCACAGGAGACAATAACATATGTAACATATGATGTTTTTGTGTTTGTATTATTCAATGTCTCCATCTTAAAATATTCTCCAAAGATTCCAGTGTCTTCAGTTAACTCCTCATATAAAAGAGTTCAGTAATAACTCAGCTGTTTTCCCGGTGCACATATAACTCCATGTAAACATTTTAACCCCTCTTCTCTTCTCTTCTCTTCTCTTCTCTTCTCCTTTCTTCTCTTCTCCCTCCTAGTCCAAACTCAAGAATTGTGAATGTATGTTCTCACATAAGGTAAGCTTTCATATGGTTTTGGCATATGAAGCTTATGTCATTCATTATGCATCTTCAAGCCAGCCTGTGCAACCTCGCTTTTCTCAGTTTGTGGGTCTCTTGCAGTTGTTCTTCCCCTTGAAAGGAGAACCAACAGAACATGTCATATTTGCATGAGGGCTTTTGCCAGGTTTTTTAACCTGGATTGCTGTACCTGGCTAACTTTAGTAGCTCAGTTTTGAATATTTGAATTGATTGTTGGTGTGATATTGTGAAACTCTCTCTTCTGTAACCTGTAGCAGAAATTAGGTGAGTAAAGGGTTTGCAAATCTTCTAACCTTTGCTGAGATATCAAGTGCATCATCTGAAGGGACTGAGAAGCTCTATGCTATGAAGGCACTGACTGTGGCTGAACAACATCAAACATCCAAGGAAAAAATACTAAACTATATTTTATGTTTGGACCTGCCTGATGAGTGGTGTATGCATAAAAACAGCAGAAATTATATAGTATATTTTGTAGGTTCTTGCTTGTTGCAGATGACTGGAGACATTATTCATTAATCTTTTTGTAAAGATTGCAGATCTGAATTGAAACATGTTGTGGAGTCAGCTGTGCTTGTGCTTGTATGCTGTGACCCAGTTCCATACTATGCACTAATACTGAGCAACGCTGCAGGGTTTACACTGCGTTCACGTGGTGAAAGTGACAAAATACTCGTCTCCATTTTCAGTGCTGTATTTGAGTGTGTTATTAGTTAATTCCTTTGGAAATATTAAAGCAGAACTATTGTGCTTGTCCCTATTTTATGTTACATACAGTGCTGTTCAAAAGTCTTGAGCCACCTGTATTTTCTTTATATTTTGCTTCCAAGGAGGCAGACTTTCATGTAATTTTTTTTAAAGTGGTGTTGAGCATTTGGAAGACACTTTTAGATCACATTTTGCACACCTATGTGAAATCAGTGACTTTGCATCTCGTGCCACAGAACCTGCCATTTAAAACTGCATCTATTAAAAGTCCTGCACAGTCCATATTTGCTCTAATTAATCATTTTCTTCACTACAAATTACCAGATAAATGGATGAAATTCCCATCACCAGTATTTTGTGTTTAGTGAGAATTATTAGAACGCTTTTATTGCTAGCCTGTTAGCTACTGTAATGTTAGCATGCCTTTAAACTCTTGTATACTGTTCAGAAAGAGATACAGTTAGTATATACTATGGAACTGGGACAAACTGGGTGGACATTGCATACAGACGCCATCCTGATCATCCTCTTTCCCTCTTTAGAGCTTGTGGTTCTCTCCACTGAGTTTTATTTGCTTTTCTCTGCTCACTCTATTGCCCTTCAGCTTTTCGCCTTCCTCTTCCCCTCTCTGTTCTTCACTCTCCACATATATCTCTGTGCCTCACAGCAATATTCTAAGAGTTTTTCTCCCTGCTCCTCAGGAGGCTTCACCTTCTATGAACTCATGCAACGTGGAGTGCCCCTACATCTGATTGACAAGTATATGACCGAATCGAAGGTTGTTGAGCAAGAGAAGTAAAAACTGAGCACAGTGCAATAAGACATTTTTGGCTTTGCAAACATCTGATGCCACTAGTTACCCTGTTCTCTCAACTGCTGAGGTCAGCAGCCTGCAGGTGGATGGAGGGAAGGTGGGATGGGTGGATGG
>VVHJ01064818.1:2241-17549 GCA_015107715.1 Tylochromis polylepis
AGAGAAAATATATATATATACAAACACATATATATATATATATATATATATATATATATATATATATATATACACACACACAACACAAACACAAACACAATATAAATCTGCTGGAAGCGAATCAAAGCCAACTCTCTTCCAGAAAACAGGTCAAGCAGAGGAAACATAACTTACAACAAGCAGTTAGTCTGACTGACAATCCATTACAGCTGTCTCCCTCAAAAAGCTGAAAAAAAACACCTTTTGTTTGTTCTTCAATATATGTTATTAATTTTTGGTTGATGATTTGATATCATCCATGTCAAGTGTGTAACATTTGGTTTATTAGGTTTTTTGTTTGTTTGATTTATTGGGGCAAGGCAAGGCAAGTTTATTTATATAGCACAATTCAACAGCAAGGTGATTCAGAGTGCTTTACAGAGACATTAAAAAACAAAAACAAATAAAAAGCATGGGGGGGGGGCTTAATCTAAGACTCATTAGTGTTTGTGTGTGCGTCTGTGTTAGTGTGGTTTTTTTTGTTTACACATTTTTTCTACAGTTATGTTATTATTGATAGCAAACCAAGTGCAAATAACTTTAGCTCTAGTGGAATTTCTTTTGAAATAATCTTCTCACATGTCACTGTGGCCTCCTACCAAAACATTTTACTCTTTCTACACTGCCAGAAACAGCAATCCCTTTGTCGTGGTGTCTGTAATGATCTTTGAGTTCAGTTATAAATCCTTACTTTTTCTCCTTGCTTTGTTTTATTTTTTTATTCTGTGCCTCATGAGTTCCTTTGTCTTTATTTTATTTTGAAGTTTTGTTCCTCATGTTGTGTCCGATATTTCTGCTTCCACCCTTTGTTCTCTTTGCCACCCTTGAATGAATCACCTGTTTGTTACTAGTAGTGCAATCCATTTTCATCACTCTGAGTGATGAAACTTTGTGCTGGTTTGTCAAAGGTACTAGCAGGATGTGAGCCTTGCTGGGTGTCCTCTGGGCACCAGGTAATGAGATTAGTAAGGGGGATCTGTTGCTGACAACTCAACTTTTTATCCGAGTGTATGGTATGACAATGTATTTCTCACTAACTAGGCAGCTCATTCTCTTTCTCCTAAAAATACTTTCTTTGAAGATATAACACATTTTGGGGTCAACTTCAAAGAAAGGCAGATGTTAAAACTGAGGTCAGAGGTCAAATGTGACATGATATTAGGACAGAAACTATAATTTAGAATCTCCATATACCAGTATCACTTCCTAAGGAGATTTTTGAAGCTGTCCAAAAGAGGACCGTTAAATGGCATGATCCATATTGCCTAGGTGGTGCCTCAAAACAATGATGTGGCATCTGACCATGTGGCATTATAATAGAGGATGTGGACCCGTTATTCGAACCGTGTCTATTCCCTCAGTGTTTGTCATGTAGTTTCTACTCCTTTAGGTTCCCAAGCCTCTTCTTGTTGTTTGCCTCTGCATATGTCTGGTATCCTTGTTAGAAAAACCCCTTTAGTGAAGACAAATTGCAGCTTGTCTGTCCCTCGCAAAGATATGCACTTATTTATACACAGCCATAATTGGCATGCTCCTTTAATCTTGTTAATCTGTTTCCTTACTTTTTCATCTCATTTTCTCTCCATCAGCCTTTGTACAGACATTATGTAAATGATAAGTTCACAGCAAACGATGTGATGGCGGTGTGATTAGCTTTCATATGAGAAATACTCAGTGTATCACCTTATAATACTACGTAATAGAAATTATAAATAAGCCACCCACAGAGTAATGCTGGTTTTATCTTTAGCTGAAGTAGAGTCTATTTCACTTTCCCAGAGGCAAGTGACATTGCCTCTCATTTGCGCTGCAGGGAATGGTGTTTACTAAAGCAGGGCTGGGGCACTTTACAATCACCTGTACCAGCATTACGTATTCATAAGTGCACGCAACATGATGGGAAATGTTATGGATTGTTTAAAGCATGTCCTCAATGGGATAATTGTGGACTGAAACTTGCAACAGGCGGATAGGCTCCGATATTTGTAATGTACTCTTTCACAAATGGCAGCGCTTTTCTCTAAACAGATCTACACACACAGGCGCACAGAACTGCAGTCATCTGACGCTCAACCTTCATAAAATAGATCCAAAAATAGTCCAGTGTTATCATTTTAAACCCTGCATTAGATTGATGGTTTGTTAAATCTGATAAGCTAGACCACAGCTCATTTATCTTGACTGTCATGGTCCTCACCATTCCTCAAAATTACAGCCTTGCTTTCATTATATTTTTATGAAAACTGAAAAAGAATATAAACGATTCGTACAATAAAGTGTCACAGACCCTTAAGTCGGACTTTTACCTTTATCTTTCCACATATTGTTATTATGTTTTTCGCAGTTCATCCGTCTGCTGCGCTGGACGAGCCCCCTCTCCCTCCTCCTCACCGTCTCTCTCTGACCTCATGTTTCGTGTCCTTGAGGCAGGAACGAAATTATATGCAGTTTATTGAGCTTCACTCCATCTTCAAACCTGATACTGCTGAATGGGCCTCTGAATAAATGAGAGCTTGTGCAGTGCAGAGGGAAATTATAGACATTGTAAATGGCCGCAGTGTGGGTCTTATCATGGCCATGTCACCGGCTCTGCTACTGACTCTGAAACTTCAGTTTTAATGCCTTATTACTGTATTAAATGACACGCTTTGCTTAGCAAGCAGCAATTAAAAATGTCTGTTAAATGTTCTGTCATCATATCAAGTGAAATATTGAAACTCTTAACGTGTGACAAGTGACAATCAATTTAAAAAAAAACAACTACAGTCATTCAATGACTTCCAAATGCTTGGAAGTCACTTACAGAGACAAATTAAAAAATTATCTCCCACATGTGTGCTTTCCTGTGGCTCTTTAAAGCTTTATTGCATTTTTCTGCTCTTTGTTATAGTTTTGTGGCTCACTAATTTGATATTTGGTCCCCCCTTAAAGTTGTCATCACTCAGAGTGTCTTTAGACGGATTTTTTTTCCTTTCTTTTAAAAAAAAAACAGCTCCCAAGCTGATTGCTCACTACCTGCCTAGCAGTAAACAGACAAAGTTATAAAATAGCATGTGAACAAAGTGGATCAGTTATCAGTTAATGAGACCAATATTTCTCTAAAGAGCAGTGGAGATGAAAAACAGAGATAAAAGGAAAGCGAATATTGGACTTTCATTCATCAGGTGGTTAGAAACATGACTCCAAATGAATGCTAATGTTCCATATCTGATCAATATATAAATATGCAACAAACAATTTGTTTCCCCTAACCTTGAAAAGTAAAAAGTCCTAAACTGGTAATCTTTTCTTTGCAGAAGCTGCACTGGCACGTAAGATAGCAATGACATTATCACTAATACCCATATATTAATAACTGTTATTTTAGACAATACTGAGAACATAATTACCTAAAATGACTCCATCCATCTATTCTCTTTCCGGTTCTCTTTCCGCTTATCCAATTCAGGGTCACGGAGGGGGCTGGAGCATTTTCCATCAAACAACTATTAAAAGCATCATGGATTTAAAAGAGGACTTATGAAGGAGGTGGGGACATACGCTCATATGACCTAATTGGGGGGGTTGACCAATGCAACATGTTGGCCTATGCAAACAATAGGCAGTATAAAAGATGGATGTAGACGACATCACCATTAGTTTTGGACACTGTACTCTGAAGTTTCATCGTTGGCCCTTTTTCCCAATACAGTGTTGTTTTTGTAGCGCCAGAAGTTATTGAAATGTGGGATGATAAGCTAAAGTCCTCTGGCAAGCTAAGTTAGCATGCTCCATCCATAACTTGTAATGAGTGCTAAATAAAACATTATTAAAACACTAGAATTTCACTCACAAAAGCTGAAGCACTGCTATCTTCTATACCACTCAGCACACTATAGCATTAGTCAGATGCTTCATTAAAATACTCCAAAAGGTACCGACAGCACACACATGGTGGAGAGGTCCAGTGTAATGATTCAGAGTCATGGAGGTGAGGCCCAGCAGATGCTGATCGGTGTGGCCATGCCCCCAACTACAGCATGCAGATGGGTAAGTTACAAAATATTCACTCCACTCGGAGTTGTTATGATGGGGGAAGAAATCCACAAAGGCCCGGCTGTAAGTATTTTTTTAAATGTTATAACGCTGGACATTTTAACATACGAGTCTATGGGGACTGACTTGTCTCTGAAGCCAGCCTCAAGTTGTACCAAGTGGGAGATAACCAGCAGAAAAATATAGAATGCAGCAAAGTTAGACTTTTTTCAAACTCTGAAGTGGAAGACTAGAAAAAAGTCTTTTTAGGCATGCATTTTGTTGAGCAAAATGTCTTTACTATCATTGGTCCCGAACTGAATTACAGAGTGAGTAAGTTTGAAAAACTATATATTATTACGTGTTTTATGATTTTCTGACCAAAAAGAACAAATGCTTGTCTCACTTTACCACAAAAATCTTGATGATCCCCAAGACTTTTGGGAAAATATTCTGTGGACTGATGAGACAAAAGCTGAACTTTTTAGAAAGTTTGAGTCCCGTTATATCTGACATAAAACTAACAGCATTTCATACAAAATCATAGCAACAGTCATGGTGGTGGTACCATGATGGTCTGAGGCCTCTTTGCTACTTCAGGACCTGGACGACTTGCTGTAATTGATGGAACCACGAATTCTGCTGTCTACCAGAAAATCCTGAAGGAGAATGTGTGGCTGTTGCTTTGTGCTCTGAAGCTCAAGAGCTCTTTGGTGAAGACAATGCAGGACAATGATCTGAAACACCGAATCAGCAAGTCCACCTCAGAATATATATATATATATATATATATATATATATATATATATATATAATTTTTTTTTTCTTTTTTAAAGAAGAAGAAGGTTTTAGACTGACCTAGTCAAAGTCTGACTTTCCTGTTAACCTTAATCAGGCTGTTCATGCTAGATAACTAGCTAATGTGGCTAAATTAAAACAATTTCACAAAGATACGTGGGCCAAAATTTATCCACAGCGATGCGAAAGACTCATTGTCTGTTATTGCAGACATTTCTGTTCTGGCTGCCAAGAGTCGCACAACCAGTTATTAGGTTTAGGAGGCAATTAATTTGTTACACAGGGCCAGGTAGATTTTTTTCCCTTAAATTAAATAAATGAAGTAATTTAAAAACCGCAATTTATGTTTACCCAGGTTATCTTTGTCTAATATTAAAATTTGTTTGATGATGTGCAAAATGTGCAAAAAGAAAAAAGAAATTAACATTGTATTTTCAGGTGCACAGTGCAGAGGTAGGTTGGGTGTGATGTGTGAAATAGCATATATTAGTATATATCACAAAACTGATAGATTGTAGAGTTTATATGTAGATTTTGTTGGAGTCAGGAATATTAGTGGCACAGATTAAGTGTCCCATTCTGCCCGTCCCTGAACAAAGTGATCTGTAAAGAGGCTAACAAAAAACTCATGTGGCTGATGTCATCTTTATCTTTTTGGTCACCTCTGGTGCACAGTATCGTCATACCAAACAACCGTTATGTCATATGAACAGAAATTTCAAAGTTCTCTGTACAATCACTACTTCATATTTCAGACTCAGACTGTATGATTGTGTACACAACATCTCTATCTCCCACCCCCAGCCTGGCAGGGTAGAAAACCATTGGCAAGGTCGTGTTCCCCTTCGCTGCACTCTTGTGAAAGATAAGGCATCAAAACAAAACCAGCTACATTGTAACAAACGTAGAAACTTCCAGAAACAGGGGATCAGTGCCCTCTGTGGCAAAAGGAGACAGAGACAGGGGGATAGAGATACTGCATAGGGAGAGATGGTGAATAGGAGACACAAGGATAATCCAGCAGCCACTATAGTCAGTCTCCCAGGAGAAGGAGTGCGGGGAAGAGTGAACTGGAGAAAGTCAAATAAACCTCTCTTTCTGTACTTTTCTTTTATCACCTGCCTCTCTGCCATCACCAAGTCAATCCACAATGGAGGAAGTAAGCAGATTAGCTTGTTCGCCCATCAGAAAAGGGATTACATTTACCCATTTCCTCCGTCTGAGAAAGTTGAAGCCAGATGAAAATGTGTCTGGGAGCGCAAACTTTTTGACGAATCCATGAGTGATTGAGGTTCCAGGAAAAGAGGCTTTTCTGTGTCACTGTGTCAAATTTACTTGGAGAGGAGGAAGATTTGCTCATGGGGAACATGAAAACAACCAGAGCTTGATAACAAATATGATCCGAGAAAGCTCAGAGATGTAATTTTAGTTGTTCTCACTCTGTTCTCTTTGAATTCATTGATCTGTGTTTCAGAAATAAAGCTTGTTTGGTGCAATATTAATGAAGTGATGTGCAGATTTAAGCACAGCATGGACAGAATAATTACTGAAAACCTGATTAGGTATAAACTGACAGATGGGCTATTATTTTCTGTTAAATAACTGTATGGAAAGACATTAAACCAATCACTGCACAGAAAACTTACATTTTCTTTTAAAGGGCCCATATCTGTAATGTCGGCAGATTTACATCTCATTTTTCAGTCTTCAATCATTCCTTATAAATGCTCCCCCCAAAAAATCTCTCTATTTGCTGAGCTCAAATGAAATGTATCTAAATACACACATTTGGAGCATAAAGCTGATCCTCCTGTGAGTTCAGTACACTTTCTGTTTGAAAGTCAGCCTCTGGTCTTTTTCTGCCTTTGATGTTAACAAGTCTTGTTAATTGCCATGGTGGAAAAGCGTTAGCTCCTGTGCCTAGTATCATAATTATCTGGCCCTCACAAGATTGATTCCAGAAAAAAAAACAGAGCACATATCTGGGGAGGTTTCTTTGATGTAGCCGAAAAACCTGGAGTGGGTAATAAAGAGGTTTACTGGTGCTGTTTGCAATTTTTCTGATTGGCTCAACCCTTGATTGAAAAAAGCAGTTGTGTTCTGCTTTATTGATACTGCTTGACTGTATGACAGTGGGTGGAATTGAGGGTAGTGTTTTTGTCTGAATTTAAATTATATGTGGGACAACGGGTCATAACACCCTAACAAGAAGTGAAATAAGATGGAAAATCACATGTGTGCAAAAAAATAATTTAAAAAATCTTTTTTTTACTTTTTTCTTAGGCTGTAGCTGTTTACAAGAAAGACGTGCAAATACACTCAATAATTAAAATTAATGTGAATGATCCCTGTAGGGAGACAGCAGCTGTAGAGTTTCGGTAGAGAACAAAAAAATAAAAAGATGTGTGAAAATAACAGATAACAGACTGTGCCATCAGTGATTAAAAGTAATTCAAGTTGACGTGTGCATATTTTTGTTTGGCGTGTAAGACTCTTCTACATTTACAGTTCAGTTCATGCCTCATTTTTTTAAACCTTAGAATATGAGAAAAATATGGGGTTTGTGTGTCCCAGGGATCCCATGGGCTATGTTGTCTGGGGGCTTTTGCCCCCTGGTAGGGTTTCCCATGGCAAATTGGTCCTGGGTGAGGGACCAGACAAAGAGCGATTCAGAAAGACCCCTATGAGAAAACCATCAAGGGAACAGTTTACCCTGCCCAGGATAGGGTTACCGGGGCCTTGCCCTGGAGCCAGGCCTGGGGAGGGTGCCTGAGGGCAAGCGTCTGGTGGCTGGGCCTTAATCCATGGGGCCTTCACGTAATCCCTGGACTAAGATTGTGCATTGTTTTAGACTTTCACGTGCGCGTCTTCGTCGATGTTTTGTGTCCTTTAGCTTAGTTTTGTGGCTTTCCACATATATTAAATCTTATTCTGTTTGAAAAGGGTTTTTACTCTTAGTGTTTATGGGTCCCCTAAAGTAGTATTTTGGAAGAATCATAATGTTGTAACCAGTTTCTGCCACCAGTTTTGTCTTCAGAAACTGAAAAGCTGCTCTGTCAGGTTGATACTGTATCACTGAAACATGGTCCACCACCACCTTTACACCAACTGCTACAACACCTGCAGCCACCTCTCTAACTACTCGATCTCCAGCAACTGGAACAGACCACCTCTACACCACTGACTTCAGCTACTTCACCTACCACCAAAAAGGTGGTTAACAATGCCCACTACAAACTCCACAGTGACAACTAACACTACTTCAGCTACTACTGAAACCTGCTCAACACTGCCAACTACCACCTCTACAAGTTTGAGGACCACTGAAAATTTATCAACAATATCTTCCACTACCACTGTGCCAATGATCACCTCAGCTGCCACTTCAATGTCAGAACTTCCAAAAGAAACCAACACAACAGCCACTATAAGCTCCCCTATCACATAACCTACAATTAGAATGAGTTCCACTTCTTCACTGGCAGCAGCTACCACAGACTCCAGAAGCTCAAAAGGACCAACCACTGTCCTTAAAACTGTTGGCGCAGGATCAACACAAACAGAAAGCTCCACATCGCAGGGTAACGTTTCAGTTTTGCTAGTGATTCTAGCTGTCGCTTCCCTAAATAACTGAAGCCAATTTTCAAAGTGTTCTCTGTTTGCTTTCTTTTGCAACTGTGTCCATATGTCACCAGTGGGTGAATGTGTAGACTTAAAGAAAAAAACAAACAAACGCTGGGCTTGCAGTGAGACATGGACAGAGGACTGCTACCATAAGACTTGTGTCAGTGGGAAGATTGTGTTGACCCCAGTGATTTGTCCAAAGCCTAAAATTCCCACCTGTCCCAGAGCTCAGATCACAAAGGTCTCTGATGGATGCTGTGAAGCATCGCAGTGTGACTGTAAGTGTATCTTAGTCGTTATAACTATTTTTTTTTTTTTTTATTGTTTAGTGTGCTTCTTTGCAAAACATCAGGTTGTCTTACTGAATCAGTGTGCTCAATGTAGTGAATCATTTCAAGCTGAGGTAGCTGCTGGACACTAACAGTATACAACCACACACATAGGAGTTCTTTCATTGTTTGGTACTTTTACCTAAATGTTAACATCAAAACTAGAAACTAGATCTTAACAAAAAACAGTGTGGTTCATTGTGGCTGATAAATTGTACAAAAACAAAAGCAAAAGGAGACTATAAACACTAACTAAACTGGGGAAAAAACTAAACGCTAAGAACATGGTACAGGAAACAGGGACATGAAACAAGAGTCGGGAAAAACCTGAGACCTGCGACATGGGAAGACGAACAGACAACCTGATGAGGGACAAAGGGAAAACACAGAAGGGTGACGAGGGAAGTGGAAATACATGTGGAATACAGCAGGAACAAATTAGATGTGACGAGAAATGGGGGAAGCAAAACTAAACACACTGAACACATGACACAAGACTGTCAAAAAAAACAGGAGGCACACTGAGATGCAGACTAAGACATACGGCTCGATACTGGGGTCGGGAAAAAACAGACACGGATGCACATGACAGACAGGGGAGACAAGGAATGGAACACAAGGAGGAGAAGTATGGGAACAGAAGAGGGAGATGAAGCACAAGGACACGACTAGGACCCTGAGAGTAAGGAAGCGTCATTACAACACGAAGAATGAATCAAATACAAATAAACTTAAAAATTTGGGTCAAAGACCGAGAACCATGACAGAGAAGGGTATTTTAATTTAAAAAGTCGATGACCTGGTACCAAACTTCTATTAATAGTTTAGAAAATAAGCTCAGGAAAAGATTTAACCTTGATTTTTTTTTCTCTAGGAGGACAGAATTTGGGATGACAAACATTGTTCCTTTACATGTAAGTGAAGTCAGAAGTAACAAAATAGAGAAGTTATTTATAATTGCTATATTTGCTAAGTCACACTGACTTGTGCATTTGTGAGTTTGCTCACTTACAAAGAATTAAACATCAATTTTTATGGCAATTTCATTTTAATTGAGAGAGACAGAATATCAACCAGAAATTCAGAAAAAAAAAATATTACATAAAAGTTTTTCTCGGTCTTGATGTTGCTGAGTAAAACAGTTATTTCTTAATTGTTATTTCATACACATACATATCTCAGGAGGGATTTTGGACCCCTCCGCTTTACAGAAACTCTCTAAATTCTTTAGGTTTCTCGGCTGCTTCTTGGCAACTCAAAGCTTCAGTTCCCTTCTTTTTTATAGGACTGGGGTCTGGAGACTTCTTCTTCTGTAGTCTCTCCTTTGTTGCCCTGGTCGTATGTTTCTGTCATTCTCATGCTGCAAGATCCATACATGACCTATCTTCAGTGTTCTGGCTGAAGGAAGGAGGCTCTTGTCCATGATTTACATGGGCCCATCAATTGGCCATTGGTCCATTGGAAATCATCCTCTACCGTCAGCAGAAAAACAGCCCCAAAGCATTATGTTTCCACCTCCATACTTGACTGTGGGGATGGTGTTCTTTGGGTCATACTCAGCATTTCTCTTCCTCCAAAAACAGCAGGTCAAGCTGATGCCAAAGAGCTTGACGTTGGTTTCATCTGACCACAGCACTTACGTCCAAGCCTTCTCTGAAACATTTAGATGTTTACTGGCAAACTTAAGATGGGGCTGCACATGTGTCCCCAGGTACAGCTCTTTGGTCTTGCCCATGGTGGTGGAGAGGTTCGAATAGAAGAAAGTTATTCTGTGGCCAGGTATGCTTTCTACACATAACAAGTTGAGCTCAGGAGGAAAGTGTTTGCAAAAGTCAGTAGAGAAAGGGGTTTTTCCATAGACTTCTATAGTGCTTCAAGTCCTTTTGCAGCCACCGCTTTTGCCATCTGGTGGCCTTCAGATAGAATGCAGTTTTAGGCACTGCCACATTGGCTTCATTTTTTATCTTCCATTGTTCCAATCCAGACGCTTCTTTAATTTGATCTGCGTGCCACATGGACAGCCAATCTGTAGGGTTGTAGGAGATCAAATCTTTATTTCACTCAATGACATGCAACTCAGTTTACAACTTTTATGGAATGTGTTTTGGGGGCTTTTTTGCTGATATTTTTTATCTCTCTCAATTAGAATTAAATTACCATAAAACCAGAGGATGTTCATTTCTGTGAAAGTCAGGAAACTTTCAAATTCAGCAGCTGATCAAATAATTATTTCCTCCACTGCCTGTGTCTTCCCACCCCAGTCAACCAAACGTATTCCCAGGGTGTCCAGTGTCAACATCACCATCGATAACTGTACCACTGTCATACAGATACCTGTGTGTCAGGGACAATGTACGGTTCAGCCAAGGTGAGACTATTTAGTGTCCATAAGGAGGACTCAAAAGTCCCCTCTTCTATATTTTCTGTCATCATAAATCCAATTTACTCTCCTTTTCTCCCATTTTTTGCCTTTTTCCACAGAGTTGTGTTACAGGGTGACCTGCTAGTCCAGCAGGAGAGCAGATGCTGCCAGGAAAACCACTCAGAATGGAGATCATTGACCCTGCGTTGCTTTGACCTTACTGCCAGAAATTACACCTACAATATTCTCTCTCTCTCTCTCTCTCTGACAGCCAGCAGAGGGCAAGCATATAACACATACTCCACACAACAGCACTTATGCATTGTATGCTTTCCAGTTTATTTAAGCTAAAATTTCAAATAGTTGAATAATAGGCAAACATTTCTCTTCCTACAACGACTAAAAGTTATTTAATTAGCTTGAATTGTTAGAAATAGCAGAGCATGTACTTAAAAAAAAATACCAGACAAACATAATTCAACTGCAGGAGGAGACAGCAATTGGGAAATTAGGCATTAGGATCAAATTTACTGTAAATTTGAAAAAAATGGAATGGAAACTATGGGCAGGTCAGGAAACACTAAGATAATAAAATAATAAGGAGGTGGATATCCCAAAAAGCTTCAAATGAAAAGCCCAGCGGTGTTTTAAATCTCTATGTACGATCAGATCTACCAGCACGGCATCTACACTGAACTGAGGAGCTCATTGCTGCCTCTGTCCATAAACTGGCACAGTGTACCTGGAGGTACATTTTAGTTTAGACTTTTTCTTAAAAAGAAAAAACATTAAGACATGCTTTTAGATACCTGACAATATTGCTAACCCAGTGTTGTGTCACAGCTCTGACATGCCCAAAGAACCAAGAGTTCTCCTACAACTTATGTGCTTGCAACAGTACATGCCGCTTCCTGTCTGGCACTGATTTTTGCCGTGAAGTGGATGATTTTCCCGTGGAGGGATGTGGCTGCCCGGAAGGAACATAGCTGAATCACAAAAACACCTGCACCTCAAAGGCAGAGTGTGTATGCCACCACAACCGTGGTATGACACCTCCAGGTCCAGTTGTTATTGATGGAAGGCAGTGGTGAGCTGAATGTCATTTACATTACATTAACATAACTTTTCCTGGTAATTTGAGTGTTAAAAATATTTTGTCTGTTTCAGCCTCTGAAAATGGAAAAAATGAACTGTTCTAAGGATTGTAGTAAGTCTACATTTTTCTATTTAAAACATCCCAAAGTAATAATTTATACTTGCTACACCCTTTAAACCCAATTTATTTTTTTGAATTGTAAGTGTTATGTGTATAAGTTATTTTTTAAAGATAATGTGATTGTGTATAATTTAATAACACCACAAAACATAATAGAAAATGACTGTGTGTTGCATTTTAATGAAAACAGCACCACAAATGTATTTTTTTTTAAAAAGGGAAAATTACAACCTCGGTAAAGGTGGAAGTTATTACCAGACTCTTACATTAAATTGGATCATATGCTAGATGATGGATCTAGGAATTAAAATGGCAAATTGTTACATTGTTGTATATTTTGTCTTAAAAATAATTTCATCAGGCTGCAAGAATGTGAAAGTTTGTGTGCACTGCTCAGAAAACCCAATTAAGACAGCTCAGAAAACTTGTAACAGTCTCAGCAAACCACTTGTAAGTCAACATATGTTCATATGTAAATAACATTATCTGCATATATATTAAGCAAGTTTTCACTGGTTGGAATTATTAGATTTTCATAAGTCAAACATTTTTGCATGTGATTTTCAGTTTGCCAACAAGGCTTGTGAGAGTGGCTGTTACTGCCCAAATGATCAATATGAGGATCACTATGGAAACTGTGTACCAAGGGACAACGGCACCTGTGTGTACAGTGGTAAAGTCTTTGGGGCAGGAGAGACTGTTAAAACTGGTAACACACTCATAAGTGGCACTTTACTAGTTCACTGACAATATTTAGTTCAACCATAAACTATCATAATTACACATTTCTGTCTATGTTTATATCTTACAGTGTCTGTGATCAGGGTCAGTGGGACTGCAAAGATGAGCCGTGTCCCAGAACATATCAAGTCCATGAAAATGGACATTATCAGACCTTTGACTCTAAATGGTATCGCTTTAGTGGACACTGCCAGTACACACTTGTAGAGCTGAGACCAAACAACACAATGCAATGTAGTTGACATGACATTCTATTCATTCTACGGGACAAATAAGCGTCTCAAATCTGATCAAATTCAACAGCTGTCAGTGAATTACACCAACTCAAACCTTGGTGCTATGATCAGCTTTTAATTCAAACCTATACATTTTTAATAATTAGAATTAATCATAATTAAAGTAAAAATTGTATGTTTCTTTGTTTCTTTCATTTATTGTATTTCTTACATGTTCTCTTTAAACTACCATTATCATGTCCTGAAGAACTCCCCCTGAGATGTTAACCAAATGCTGTATTTTGTATTTCACATAACAGTGTTATTTAGTGTAACTCTGCTTTTTTATTTATTTTACTTCAGGATTACTGTAGAAATACAAAGGGCGCATTTTCTGTCAGGGTGGAGAGTGTACCCTGCTGTGAAGAGTTGCTCACCTGCTCTCGCTCTGTTGTCCTGGGCCTGCAGGTTTGTGACACTTACTGTGATAAATTTGTCAGGTTATTGATTTGAAAGTACTCTCTCGTTTGATTGATTTGATCAATCAATGCATTCATTTGCAATGATAAGCTTCATTGCACACTGTCTGATGGGAATGAGACTGAATTGAAGAACAGTCAGTAATACGTGAAGATGTTAATCTTTCATTCATTTCATGGAATTGTTAATGACAATTTTAAATAATGAAATACTATGGATTGTAACTCTTCCACTTTATGCATCAAGGGCAAAGTCACCCTGACACTGAGTGACATGAACGTGACTAAACATCTGCAGCAAGGCTGGACTCTCCAGGAAAATTCACTTTACAGTACATACACTGTGGGACTCCATATCATAGTGTCAGTGCCAAGCAGTGGGATAACTCTGATTTGGGACAAACACACACGGCTCACCATAAAGCTGCATGAAAACTGGAGGGTGACGATTGGGAATCTTATTTTATTATACATTTTGCTCCTTGATTTTAAATCTATTTGACTGGAAAGTGCATTTGGCAATTTCAGAATTGTCACAAGCAGGTTTTCTACAATATCAAATTGTATTAAAAAAAACATGTCATTATTGAATACTTAAACTCTTACCTGCAGAACAAAGTGTGTGGCATCTCAGGGAATTTTGACTCTAATGAGATGAATGACCTACAGATAAGAGGCTCAACAGGTGAATTAGCTTTCTCTCTCATTTATAATCTGGTGATACTTTAGTCATGACATGTAATGAAACTAAATCTGTTTTCAGTGGGATCCAGTCTGATGGCCTTTGGCAACAGCTGGAAGGCAGCCACTCCTCCTTGTTCTGATGTAACTGCTGATATATTTCCGTGTGACCGCAGCTCCTACTGCTCAGCCTGGGCCCAACGGCACTGTATGATTATTAAAGGAGACACTTTCAGAGATTGTCACGTGAAAGTGTGTGGTTTACATGTTTCACATGCCATTAACAGCTAAGGAAACAAAACCTGCATAAATTGCCACAAATGTTTTAATCCAGTTCTAGTGTAATATTGTACCTCACAACTACCGGTTGCAATCAGCATTTGCAGAGAGTTTTCAAACATGTCAATAAAAAAAAAAAAAAAATATCTGTTCTGGATGTTCTCAAATCCCCAGGTGGACCCAAATCCTTACTGCCAGGCCTGCTTACTTAAGTCCTGCTCCTGTGAGTTTGAAGGGAAGTTCCTGGGCTACTGCACAGCTGTGGCAGCTTATGCAGATGCCTGTAGTGACCAGAATGTCTGTGTAGAGTGGAGGACACCTGATCTGTGTGGTAAGTTAGGAGTCTTCTTTTAGATATGATTTTGTAGGTATTGGCAGGGAAGTAGCTTTATTTTGACAAAACTTTCTCATTAAAGAGTTGATTATTGTGATATATACATTACAATGCACGTGCTTAATTTTAACACTAACAGTTTTACATGTCTTCCACTCTTGTTTTACATTATATCTGCAATGTTTACATTTTAAGTA
>VVHJ01064820.1:13459-29383 GCA_015107715.1 Tylochromis polylepis
TATTGTAAAATGAAATACTGTGTCAGTTATACTGTATGAACATGTAATTGTTGTTTTGTAATTATAGTAGTGGTTTTAGAGTCCCTCACCACCTTTGCAGACTTGCATTTCAAGTTTAAATCATTTCCCAAACAAGAAAACAATAAACAAAGATAAATTTGACTGACAGCATTATCGCTTCTCAAATATAAACATTTAATGATTGTTCTCTTTGTAAGTAATGATAAAGAGAACACAGTGTACATAGTCATGTAAACAGCTTTGTCAGATGTTAGAGTAATGGCAATAAGTAGTGATGTGTGTCAGTTTCAATTTAGTTTTATCTGCCATTTAAAATAATGCCTGAATATTCAGATTCTTGAACTAGATTAAAATCAAATAAAAAGTGCAAAGACATTATTTTCCTTATCAGCAACAACATATTAAAGTTCCCTGGGTGACATACAAGCATTGTGGAAGTTATAATAAAAAGCTACATTCGGTTTCATTATTGTTGACATAAACTCCTATTCTTGTCCAGCTCATGGAAAAAAAAATACAATAAAAATGCACAAACCAGACAGACTCACCCACATACAAACACTGGAAATATACCAAAAATAACAATAGACTCTGCAAGGTATGAGACAGGACATAAACATTTTGCATAATGGCTGTTAAGTAATCTGTTAAACTAAATCTAAAATTAAAGTTTTACTACCATTGCCATTTTTATGTGACTAAGTTTTAGGCACAAAATTTTCATAGCATGGTGGCTGAAACATACAAAGTTTAGGCCTTTGTTATTTTTTTTGTAAAGCAGTATCTACAGTGAACAAGGTCATAAATAGTGAAACTAGACATCAAAACAATCTCATTGACAAGGGGTCCAAATGGACAGAAAATGTACATTTACCAGGGTACAAATCTAAAACAATGCATATTTTAGTCAGTGTTGCTGCATGATGGCTCTGTTCAGAGGTGTTTGTTGATACCGAGGTATGTTGATAGTAGATGATGGATAAAACACCTCAGCTCTTCTGCATCATCTTCAAGAGAAGCTACAAAGAAACCAGGAAATTAAGATGATGACAAAACGTATAGTCCATAAACATGTGCAGAAATTAGGTTCAAATCAATTCAATTAGTTGAACATTTGATGAAAAGATAATCAACAGAGGCATTTTTTGACTTGTAAACTTTTAGTCTTTTTGGTAAAAGAGTGGCTGAATGTTAGGAGGTGAAATTTGACTAGGCTATAAGTTAATACAGTATACTGATGTCAAAGCTTCGAAAGACAGGGTGAGAGGACATTAAGGTAAAAAAAGCACTGACATTCATAATAATTTTCAGTAACTTTGGTTTTGTTTGCATGTTTACCTTTGTTAGGTGATACTCTCCGTCAACCAGCTTCTCAATAATACTGAAGTGATCTGTATTCACTACATCCTCCATGGTCACATTCAGTCCTGACGCCTTCAAAGTCTTAAAGGCCACACAAGAGGTAACGAGAAAAAGAGCAGAGGAAATATCAGATGTACATAACATCATCTTTAGAAAGTATAATAAATAACACACACAAAAAGCTTGACCCCATGTTTCCAAGTCAAGTCATAATAAGACTGTGGCTTGTTGGGTGGATACACCAAATCACCACAATGCCAGGAGATTATTCAACAGAACATTTTAGGAATACATCAAATGTTGTTTATAAGAACAATGACAAACATTTTCGAGTTTGTGTAGATTTTTTGGAGCTTTTCTTGTATTGCAAATTGAAGACAAGTTTGAACTGAAAGTTGGACAGAACAAGCAATGGAGCAAAAAAAAAAGGCATAACAAAGTGTCAAAGTTTAAACATTTTAAAGGCTAAATAATTTATCTTAAATGCTTCTTATACATCGATCCATAACTGCATCTGTTCTCAGACATGGGTACTGACTTTGTAAAATTCCTCAGACTGCTTGCGAAACTCTGGTGAGTCGTTCTCAGCAACAGCCACAACAATCTGACAGCTGGAGGAGGAGAGTTTGAGCTGAGGGACCAGCTTGCTGGGGCTGTTCCTCACTGCCACCTCCCTGCAAACAGCAGACACCCAGGAGACAGAGGAATGAGGCACTGACTGGCACCACAGGCCAACAGAGGAAACACAGATGCATACCAGGACATTTACACGCAGTTTCTCCATTGCAGTGAGCATCACGACATTCGTACACACAATGCTCCTTACGTCACACGCACTAGCACTTAAAGCCAAATGCAAATGGATTACTGCAGGAGTCCTTAAACTCATTTGGACCATGATGAATTAGTAATCTTTTTTTTGTTGTTGTTGCTGTTTTTTTAGATTTACACATTGAGAAGGAAGGCAAATGTGCACATCAGCCAATCTCAGCTACCAAGCTTGAGAAAGTAGGATAATCAAGTTGGGAAATTACATAATGTGTTTTAATCTTATTTCTAACTACACCCCCTCTGTTTTTAAACACTGCCAAGGAGGTTAAGCAATTGGTTTGTGTGTTACAAAGAAAATTTCCTAAAACAGTATAAAAAAATCTTAACAGAAGTGGGCTTTAGCCCAACTTCAAGTGACTAAGTTTTGCAGTTGATCCTAATCCGGCTCTGGATCCAGGAAGTTCTGATAGGATTATTTACTGCTGCAAGTACACTTGCATAAAAAACAAGACAACAAAGAAGTTAAATAAAAATTGTGAGATGTCATATAAACTTTCTCTAGATCGTCCAGGAGGGACTTTATAAAATGACGTGCAGTTTTTCTTGTGACCACAGAAAAAGATACTCTCATTACTGTGTGCAGCACATGTAGCAGAGTAGCATAGATTAAGAGATGATGCAAAGGGACATTTTGTCTTCAAGGTAAGTTGCTAGCTAATTTGAAAGGTTAAACAGTAACACCATAATTTTCCTCTTATTCATAAGAGTCCAGCTTAATATTTATATGTATACATAAAGTAAGATACTAGCCAATAACCAAATGTTAAAGGGCTTTGAGGCCTTAAGCCCTCATAATAAGCAATAAATTGTGCAAGACTGGTGAATTTCTCCTTTATCAGGGCATATTAACTTACATCTATTTTTGTATAATAACCAACTAGAATGTAACATTAACATTAAAGGGAGAAAATAATTCCCAGTTATTCACTTTTAGAATTAGATCTGGATCATTTCCCCTTTCAGTGGAGAATGTTGCTGGGAATAAATCTGCTGGACTACCAACAGCACTACAGAGTCCAAGACAGTGCTTCAACAGATGTTCAGTTGAGAGTATACTATGACACTGCATTGTTGCATCAGTCTCATTCATTTATTTATTTATTAACTTTTTGAAAACCATCCTCTTTCAGTATAACTACTGTTACCAAGCACACGGTCTACGTCAGCACCGGCGTTTCTAAACTCAGATAACTGTAAAAAGTGAGTCGCAAACACAACAGGGATGGTGTTGTACTAACGAAGCTATCACACAGTCTGTAGTGTAGTGAGGCACCTACTCTGTCATCTTCAAAGGCTCATTGACGTAGGTGGACAAGATGGGCAGGAGGTCATAGATGCCACTCACAAGAAAAGCACCTAAAACACATTTAGAAAACGAATCAAAGTTTATCATATTTTAACCTTGTATTTTGTTAATACTAAAGTACTTTTGCCTCATTATATTACTGATTACATGTCCTGTTTCAACTGACTGTTTCAACTTCACCTTTAATCTGGGGAGTGATGCTGTATTGCGACCAGTCAGTTGAGAGGACCATTGCAGCCAGGTGTGCCCCAGCAGAGTGGCCACACAGGTACAGACCACTGAGTGAATCACCAGAGCGACACACAGTGCATTTATAACAGAGACAGTGACATTTTAGTCAGCTGCAAACAGAATTTCATTAGACTGCAAGGCTTTAAGATGAGCTTTCATCACACAGGGTTATAGCAGGTTTAAAGAACTAAATAAATAAATAAATAAATACAATCCAAATATAAAAAACAAGCAGTGCTACCTGATGTGAGAATACTGCTGAACGACAGACACAATACTCCTGCGAACTTGTGATACCATCAAGTCCATGTTACCTGAAAAGAAAGGCCACAGGCAGGGAGCTGACATTTTTCAGTTCATATTCTTAAATCATCATTTTTCACCTGAGAGAATGGAAACAATACTGTCAAAAATGGAATGACTCTACCTTTGGGGGCAATGTCGTAACCAACTGCAACCACCACTACACCTTTATCAACGAGCGGAACAGCCATGAACCCAGACTCCTCTTTGCTGTGTGAGCACAAAAACCCAAAATGAATGGCCCAGAAATTTAATTATGGTTAGAAATGTAGAAATTCCAGCAACAGTGCAGACCTGAGAAACTGCCAGTAGCCTCCATGTATGTAAACAACGAGGTGGACATCTGAAAGAGAGGGGGCGAGGTCTGTTAATGCTATAGCAGCTTCACTGTACCTGGAGGATAACGGTGTGTGGGGTAAGTATGCATGTTTGTACCCAGAGAGTTGATATTGGGTATATAGACGTCCAGTTTCTCTCCAGCTCCCTCCCCATATGGCACATTGAGTAAAGTTTGAGCCAGACTACGGGCTCGCTCCGTACCTGAACAGCAGACAGCATTAGGCACAATGCCATGATTACAGATACAGAGAGACCAAATGGATGTTTGTCTACTGCTGAAATATTCATTGGAAATCATTCTGAACAATACTACGTATTTTCATATTAGTAGACTGTTTTCTGTTTAAAGGAAAACATTTTACCACTAGAATTAATGACATTTATTAGAATTGAAAGGCAAAACATGGAACCGGTGATGTCTATCAGGAAAAAGGTCTCAGATTTAAGACTTATAGATCTAAAAAAAAATAAATAATACCCCAAATATATTTATAGCTCTTTAAAATTACATGTACAATGACAGAGTGACTTATCAGCATTACTTATTTGCTGATGTTTTGTGTTTTTAAAAAGTGCTCACACTACATTTAATGTCCAAAATATGTAGTTTTATGTGTATTATGCACAGGTGTAAAATCTTGTAATCTGGCAGATTAAAGAGATTAAAAGTCTTAGAGTAAGTCATTAAGCACTGTGTTTTCATAAATGCTGCACAATAAAAAAAAATGAAAAAAAATGTAGCCTCTCTGTCAGAATGTGCGTCAGAGTTTCAAAGTAAGGCACAAATAATCGACCCGGACACAGATTTCGCCGAGTACCCGACATTTGGCACGACACCTGTGTTCCTGCTGCCCTGCCTGTTCGCAAGAGCCGGGATCACAGTCGTGTGTATCCAGCTACAAAACAAACCCACCTTCCTTTAAAGCCTTCACGTGGGCTTTGATCACGTCGTCGGCCGACATCCTGCGGGACCACCTGCTGGGGGAATACTGCCTCTCGAGCTCCTGTAAGACGGAGAAACTCCTGAGAGCCGCGCGGCCATGAAAGAAGAGACACCAACCACCATCAGCCGGCGACCAGCGACGTAAACACGGTGAACAGCGCCCTCTACTGCCACGATTACACCGCTGCCTTGGTGCTTATATATATATATATATATATATGATGAAAACATGAAAAAAAAAATATTTGGAAGGCGAAATAGCTGAGTGAAATAGCTGCTAAAAAGAGAAAGGAAAAAAAAGAAAATGTTACTGAAAAATATTAATAAATGTACACTGTAGGAACTGTCCACTACAGTTAGACTGTGTATATTGAGCCACATTGTTATATTATCTTTTTAAAAAAACGTTTTAAAACTATAGTAGTGTACGGGTTATTCTATTTTATTTTGCTTTATTGGATTTATTAAGCTTTTACTTTATGGAGGCCTTCAGCTTTTTATACATATTTTTGTTGTAGTTTATTTAAATTTTTGTCAGTCTTTATTACACTATTTAACAGAATTCTTTTCATTTGAATACATTTTACCTTACGGAACTATTTTGTTGTGTCATTTTGTATTTATTTTTATTGCTTTATTCTTCTTTATTAGATTATGTTGTTGTGGGTTGTGTTTGAGATTTGGCTGCGATATCGCATTAATTTCCCAACTTTAGAGATCAATAAAGCATATTTTATAATCCAAAGTACCAATATTCGGGTGTCGGCCCTCTTTGGGGGATTTAATTGCGCACTCCATTTTCTCATTACACGGAAGCTTAAAAAAATAATAGCAGAATAATATGTCTTATATGTTTTATATTACTGCCCAAGTCTGTTGTTTCAATAAGCCAGGTAATTTTGCAGACGGTCCCTAACTCAATCCTGTGCAGGGTGGGTGATCTCTTCTTGTTTTCACACGGAATTAAGACTGAACTAATCATAATAACGCAGAAAAAACAAAAAACATAAAAATTAACCTCTTACCTCTTTCTTCATCTTAGTCCAGTGCATCATTTTATCTGCTGAGGTGTTTAAATTCGTCGCTGGCTGATGAATACAGAAAGCGTGCTCTCAACTGTGGACTGAACTTCAGACTGACCCTCATTTTAGAAAAGTAAATAAATCAGCCATGTCTGTTGTGGACGTGGTCGGTTATAGTTCAGAAAATATTAACCCGAACATGTAAAACAGGTGGTAGTAGAGGCTCAAAACTGTGTTTTCTTTACAAAAATCGGAAGTAACGGCTGCTAAAAGCTACATTTTCTTTATTTATGTCTATTTCCGGGATTTGATAAAACATGTGACCTAATGCACAGCTATACAGGAAGTACAGCTTTACAAACAGTGCAGTTAACGCTAATGTAATGTAGAATAAACCTACACTACAAGGAGCCATAGGACAAGTAATAGGATAAACTATAAGTTATTCAAAAAAGCTGACAAAACAAGAAAAACAGAAGGTGGAATCTGTTTACCACAGTCATTTGGATGACCCATGGGGCAGCTGATGGAGGAATACAGACAGTGTATTGAATGAAAATTGGATATTTAGTAAATTTAACCTAAATAGATATTAAACAAAATGAAACATGAAAAAAAAATTTAGTTAACAGTGGTGAGGTCATTTCTTGGAGAATACAGATACATATACATACAGATGAGTAGCATGTAAATACTGTGGGTCTTTAGCCTTGTGAATAAATACTTTAGCCAAAATAAGTAAACATAGGCCCACTGTTTTGTTTCATAAACACCAAAGATAATAATTATTAAACTCCATATACATGTCATTGTTTTTATAAAATGGATGAACACAAAAAAATAAACAAGCTTTGTTATAAGGTGGTGCTTAAATGATGCTCAGTTGTTACTAAGGGGGCCAAATTTCGTCAAGAAAATATACAACATGAAACCATGGATCCATCCTGATACAAGGCATGCATCCAAATTCTGGCCCTATCTGAATCTCTCAGCAGACAAACGAGGAAGCATTTTTCCACTCTTCTATTGTCCAGTTAAGGTGAGCCTATGTGAACTGTAGCTTCAGTTTCCTGCTTTTAGCTGATAAAAGTTTGCCCGGGTGTGCTCTGCTGCTGTAGTGCATCTGCTTCAGGCTTCCACATGTTGTTCATTCAGAGATGCTTTTCTGCACACATTGGTTGCAATGAGTGGTTATTTGAGTTGTATTTCCTATCAGCTTGAAGCAGTCTGGCCATTGTCCTCTGACATCAGCAAGGCATTTTCGCCCAGAGAACGGCCATTCAGTGGATATTTTCTTCTTTTTGAACCATCACATTAAAAATCCCAGTAGATCAGCAGATTCTGAAGTACTCAAAATCACCTTTCTTTGAACTTCAGCAGGTTGTCTTGACCACCTTGCTACCATGATTAGATACTTGTGCAAACAAGCAGTTGAACAGGTGTACTTAATAAACTGACCAGCCAGTGTATATTACAATGAATTGTTATCAAGTGGTCCTCCTGCAATTATATCAAACGAGTAAAGTTAACCTCATTCATCTACAGTAGCTACTGCTGACATGTTAAAAATAGATGAAATATAAACTTTTGCTTTTATACTTAACTTACAAACATTACTTACATTATTTTATGTAAGCGGACAGGAGATGTACTTTACAAATATTAACATAAAACTGGAAATTATTAAAGAAAATAAGCGCTATTGGCCTAAAAAAAGAGAGGTTTTCTTTAGCGCACCATTTTTTTAGGCTAACGAAACACCCCCCCACCATGGTACTCTTGGCTCTGATTGGTCAATAATGGCAGTCATGAGTCGTTGAGCCTGTTTGGTGTAAACGATGTCACGTGACTCTGCGCTCATTGGTGGAACTGTGGATAAATCCACCGACAACCGCCGGCGCGCCGTATTCAACTTCTTGTTTCCTGGTTACTTTATCATTTTGTAAATAGCAGCCGTTGTAATTACCTGTTTTGTGTCTTTTATTGTTTTATTACTAAGTTATTGTGTATTTTAAATGAACATGGACTGCATAGATTTTCCAAGAGTCCTACCAAACTCACCGAGGAAAGCCCGGGGACAAATTCAGGTAGGTGTCTACAACAAAAGTTAACCTCAGCTAATTAAGAAAATCTAAATAACTTTAAACGGTGCATACCTGTGGTGAGAAATACTGTTAGCTGTTTATCTAAAGGGAGGCTGTAAGTGTAGTCACCGGCTTTCACGTCCTGAAGTCGGCTCTTTGTTGTCGTTTGCAGGTCATCTTTGGACCGATGTTTTCAGGCAAAAGGTGAGTTCTGCGCTTATAAAGCTATAAAGAAAGCATTTTTAGAGGCGTTAGTTAGCCTTTTTTTTTTTTTTACGTGTCCACCGTGTTAAATTATGTTAAAACAAAATTATAGTCAAGATTTTCCGCCCAATCCGAAACATCCCGCCAAAATCTGCATTGTTTATCCGGCTCCCATTCATAGAAACAGTTCATGTTACTGTACAGCGTACAGTTGATACACATTAACACAGCATATGGTACATTTTAACGACCAGAGCAGTGATTTTTGCACTATTTTCAAACGAATCATGTTATATAGTATTCATTACCGCGCTTACGTGTGTGAGAGAAGGCTTGCACCATAGCTTTATGTCAATGTAGAAAATAAACATCCGGCTTTAACTGATATTTGCAAACTTTATTTACTCTGCAGCACTGAACTCATGAGAAGAGTGCGCCGTTTCCAGATAGCCCAATACAACTGCCTGGTGATCAAATATGCCAAAGACACACGGTACTCGGACACTGGCATGGCCACTCATGACAAGTAAGCCTCGTTTTTTTGTTTTGTTTACTTTGTTGTTTAGCTGAGCTGTTCATATCCACAGAAATACCTTCTGGTTTTCATAATAGGAGGAGGAGGAGACATTAGCCCTATGCAGTCTTGCTTAGTAGTTCATTTTTAATTTGTGCGCAGCTGCATGCAATTTTCCGACAAGTACACTTTAGGCTTGAAGTGCCCTCCTTGGACACATTAGTTCTAACAATAATTTTGTTGTTATACAGCAGAGGTAGAACACCTGAAAGCATAATCCTACTGATTGTCTTCATATAATGATGAACATCAAACAAATACAGCAATTAAGTAATTGTCTAAAAGATGAGTTTTAATAAAAATGGATGAGAAGCTGCATTTGCTGCTTCCTTTTACCTTAATCCAAGTTATTACACCTGAGCACTAGCGTACCTCTAGTGGTGAGACTTCTCAGATGTGCATTTTCTTGTTGAGTATTATTGGACTTAAGTGTGGAATATTTTACAAATAGATTGTGTAAATATTTCAGCAGGTCAGTCACAGCAAATGCAATGACTGTGCACGTCATCTGTCTGAAATTAAGTTCTTTCTCCTGGTACATCTTTTAGAAGCACAATGGAAGCTGTACCAGCAAATTGTCTGAGGGATGTGCGGCCTCTGGCACTGCGAGCTTGTGTGATTGGAATTGATGAAGGACAGTTTGTAAGTCTGTATAGTTACATTTTACATTTACCTTTTTGGGTCCCCCCCCCCCCTTTTTTTTTTTTTTGTTTTTTTTGTTTTGATTTCTTACGCTCTTGCATTTTTATTAGCCATTGTGTAATTTTAGTCTTTATGTATGTTTGTTTTATTTTTTCATCCATTTTCTACAAATTTGGGATTTAAAATATTTCTTTAATGTAATTTCTGAATTTCATTTGATATGATTTTATAGGCTATTCTAAAATTTTATTTAGCTTATTTTTAGTTTATTTAAAATTGGTCATCACGGCATCTTGTTTTATTACTTTGTCAGTCATCTGAAGAGTTACAATTGCACTAGCCTGAATGACCAGCACTAAACGAATTATTTGATTTAATAGTTGTTTACTTCCATAGACCTTTGAGTTTTACGACGCATGAAGAGTTCTTCATTAAATACTCTCTGCTTCCTTCATGTTGCAGTTCCCAGATGCTGTGGAGTTTTGTGAGGAGATGGCCAATTTGGGGAAGACAATTATTGTAGCTGCCTTAGATGGAACCTTCCAGAGAAAGGTGAGTAGAGTCCACATGTCAGTGTGATATAGGTAGACTGTGGATGCTGCAGGGCAATGTCAAGCACCGCTCTGAGAAAGGGGGTAACAAAATGTCCCAGACAATGAACATTTTTAAGGAAGCGCTGAACAATCTGCAGGAGCAGCACTGATGCAGACGGTTCAATGCACTCATTATTCCACACTACATTGTGTCCATTCTTTTCTTCTAATGCAATTATACCTCTGTTCATTCAGTGATATTGACTGTGCTTTTCTGCTGTCCTGCACATTCTTGTAGCCGTTTGGAAACATCCTGAACCTTGTTCCTCTGGCGGAGAGTGTAGTGAAGCTCCACGCTGTCTGTATGCAGTGTTTCAAAGAAGCTGCCTACACCAAGAGGATAGGAACAGAGAAGGAGGTGAGGAGGCAGAACTAAGGCTGTGCTAAAAGAACTCTTCAAAGGGTGGTGGTGAGACAGACACTATGACTTGGTGTCTGTATGCAGTAAATATATGAAAAACATAAAAGAAGCGTTCAGTTAGATTTAATTAGTGATTCTGCACTGAACTGGACTCATGATCTAACCCTTCTTTGATGAACATGATGCTGATAACTTCAAACGTATGAAAATCTTCCACAAAAAAATCCAATGGTATGAGATAATGAGAATTTTTCCCACTGTATTTCCTGTCATTTCCCCAGCCCTTTAGAGTGTGGAGATGGAGGAGATGTAGAGTCTGCAATAAATCTGTTGTATACTTATCAAGTCTTGTTTGTCTGTGTCACAGGTGGAAGTGATTGGTGGAGCTGACAAATATCAGGCGGTGTGCAGAAAGTGTTACGGAGGTCTGATGGCTGACAAAGAGAACAGTTCTCTCTTCAGGAATGAAACGCCACAAAATGCCCTCATAGGAAAACTCGTGGACAGCGGCGTTCCCAGGAAGCTCTTCTCCTCTCTACATCTCTGAAGACTAAAAGACTTGGTGCACAAGTTGAGAAATTTAATCGTGTGCGTGTGTGTGTGTGTTTGGGAACGGAAGCAGATTGCAGAGTAAATGGGTTTTTATCTGGAATAACAACTGAATCTTTAATTATTAGTATGTCTGCTAAAGAATTTGATTTGATCAACTCAGATTATTTTGTTTGTAGCTGGTATCTATTTGATATATATTATTTACTTGAAGCACTTAATAACCTTGAATCTAAGTAAACAACCTGCTGTCATAGAATTCAGTGTTGTGGTGATATCTGTAACATTTGTTCAGGTTGCTTTTGACATCTTTAACTGTAGCATTAGTAAATGTAAGGCGTTTAACAAATGTATTGACATTCATAAGGCCATACTCGGTGGAAATAGACTCCAGTTTTACTATGTATTGAAAGTAAAATGTGTGGTTAAACTCATTGCCATTTCTGAGGAATTCTTTGCTTTTAAAATGTAAAAGTTTTGTGCATACTGTGATATGTAATTAAATACATTCACAAACATCTGAGGACTAAAATAACCTGTTTAAATCCTGGCAGACTCCAAGCCTGTGCCATTAGCTGTCATGTTGGAATGGGAAAGTACAGCATATCCTCTGCAAACTATATTAAACGTGTACTACTACAGCATATGAATGAAGCAGCATGCACAAGATGCCTGAACCTATGACTTTATTCAACAGTTGTGCATCAGTAACTGACATGAAGGCAAAAGAACAAAACTGGAAATGACAGAAAAACGAATGAGCCAAGCACAATTTGACCAGTGTTTATAAAACTTGCAGACCATGCAAATCATTCCAGTTTCGCATCTAAAACATGAAACAATGTGTTAACCCAATTAACTTTTAAGCAAAAGCATAAATGTAGGATACTTCTACTTGATATGTGCAGCAAATAATCACACTTTTTTGTCACTGAGGCAGATATGACTTACTTTTGAAGCCGCAAACAGGAAATAATATTAAGAAAAATCTAGTTTAATCATTCAAGTTCCTTTCACTGGCAACTACACGTTGCCAGTTTTGATTTAAGGACTTTCCACAGTACGGAAATAAACAAAACTCATTCAAGCAAAGCAGTGAGAGCAGCTGTGATGCACAGCTGCTTAACCTTAAAATATCTTCAAGATTTAATCATGGCACAATTTGCTATCATTCACCATCTTACATATTTCATGCAAATTTCTTCCTTTGAGGCACAAATGATAAGTAATGTTTTCATACAGTTGGTTTCAGTAATTTATGCACATTTTTGAAGGAACAAACCTTATTCTCTATCCACAGTTATAAAAGCAGTAGCATAACAACACTGTTTAGTGAGTATGACCCCCATCCAAGTGACAATGCAGAGATCTAAACTCAGTTTGCACACCCACACCAAAACTGATGCCAGGCCAACAGCTGAGATTAAAAATCAGCAAACATTTAACTGTTGGGCCCAAAGCAACACTGCAAACCCCCCAGATTTTCTAAGGGCATGTGGTGGATGCATATGTTGCAAATTAAGCACTTATTCTGTAACTATACTAACACACTGGGTATATTTCCTCCCACAGATTAAACAAAGAAGCCTCTAAGAAGCAGATAAGAATCAATGTTGAAGAAACTAAATGTCACCGAGACCTTGGAGGAAGTGCGAGGCTGATCTGTTCACAGGCTAGCAAGAAAGCATTGTAAATGGCAGTTAATAAATTACTCGTCTGTATTAGGACATGGTAAATCTGTTCAGTGAATGCACGGCGATCTGGAGTCCCCTCCCTCCTTTCTATCTTAAAGGTGGTATCAAAGTCCAATGAACGCTGCGGTAGGCTGGAAACATTTAACCCGTTTTTTTACAAACACAAATCTGCTGTATTTGCCTCAGTCAGACTTAATTAAATTCAGGGTCCCTCAGTTAATAAAGATGGAAAAGAATAACTTTATGGAGAGATAATTTTATGGTTGTATGTATACCAGACTCCCAAGTTTCACAAAATACAACTCAGTATTTGGCTTTACAGTGGTTTTTCACACTAACAGTCAACTCCCATTTACTAATTAAATTAACACCTCATAAACTAGTCATATCTCCATAGGATTAATAAGCTGAAAAACAAAACAAAACATAACCAAATAAGAAAATATAACCGGTCACATACAACCATGAAAATGGCAGTTTTACTTGTGAATTGTTTGTATAAATGCATATCCTCAGGTTCCAACAGATTCACGAGAAACACATTAAATGCCAGCCTCTTCCACTTGGCTGTCATAAGCACTGTGACCCTCTTCTACCTCTCTACCTCCAGGATCCGCTCATTTGAGGTAAAAGTTGCATCAGGGGTCTAAGGTCAGATTACCCAATCATCAGCACTAATCTCAGCAGTCAGCCTGATGTCTTAAGACCTGATCACAGACCCACTGACGTAAACAGCAGTGTTCCTCTTCTCTAACATGGAGTTGCACTGCTCAGGTTCTCAAATCTGACATCACTAAATCAGCATGAAACCACATCAATATGATATAGCTCTGCGGGTGTGCAGTGCAACTGCACTCAGTCCACCGACCGACAAACACCACCTCGTCCATGTGACCTCCCTCTGTCTCAGTAGCTGGGCGGCTGGTAGCCAACATCTACCTTGGGCGGGAGGTTTTGGGTGAGAGGAGGCTGCTGTTGGATGTCGGGCACATTGCTGGGATAGGCTGTATAAGTGGTGGGGGTGTAGGTAGTGGGGTTGTAGGAGGTGGGCGCATAGGTTGGAGGATAAGGGGTGGCAATATCCGGCACTGTCTCCGTGTAGGTAGGGATGGCAACATCATTTATACCATGGCGGAAACGACCCAAGGCGAAGTATGTTAGGATTCCCTGCATGATGAAAATAAAAATGTTAAAGTCATTCAAGCTTCTGTGAAAACTGTGCTAGTAATTAACCACACGAGAGGCCGATGAGCATTTTTTCAGCAATAACAGAAATAATGCGAATTTTTGAGACACGGTGCATAATGAGTGTCTCATTATGCATGAGCCAAAACACTGACCACTCCTGCCTAAAGTGTTAAACCTATGTTTTCTGCCAGAAACAGCTCTGACTTGCTGATGAATGGGCTGGAAATACATTTTGAAAGGGCTCTGTGGTATCTGGCACCAAGATGTAAGCGGCTCTTTGGAGTGGACTTATTAGGCTTTTCCTTATCCTCTGTCATAGATACACTGTTACAATGGTGGATGCTAATATTAAACACGAGCAAATAAATAACTAGTAAAGTAATAAGTAATTCCTTAAAAAGTTCAGTTTCATAACAGCAGCAAATTTTAGCCTAAGATGAAGTTGCTCCAACTGCAAAATCTTAATGAAAAGCTACAAGACTGGGGTTAACAAACACGTCTAAGTCTTTGCAAGCCAATCAGTAAATTTTCTAAAATGTTGAACTATTCTTTTAAATCAGAAAAAGTACAACATACACAATCAAAATGTCTACCATACACTTTCAAAACTAAATTTTACTATATTATAAATAAAGCCGCAATCCCACTTACCCAGGTGGCGATAGAGAAGAACGAGAAAGCAATGCTGGCACGTGCGGCGTCTTTAGGGATTCCGTGGTCATCGACAGTTTTACTCCACTGACTGGCCAACAGGCAGAAACACACAAACCACAGGAAGGTCCACACTCCTAAAATAAACATCCAGAGAAACAGATGCACAAATGACCACCTTTTCCTCACTGGATATAGGAACAAAAGCGTTCAGCTGAAAATATAGATATAAAAAGTCAATTCCTGACAGCAGAAGAAAAACAACAGGGTTCTCCCACCTCCATCTGCTCACATGAAAACATGCTGTTTTTCCAAACTAACACTCTTTTGTTTTCTTGAAGAATGGATGACTGTGAGATGCTTTGTGGAAAGCTGATGACTGTTTATTTTCATCTGAATATGTGAGGTCATACTCCTCCTCCACCCTGCAGCTCATTCCATGTCTAATGTTGCAATGATGAATACTGTGTTATGTCAGGGAAACAGTCAGCAGTCTGTCCCAGATTACACCAACACTCAGAGGCTTTCTGCATGAAGAAGTTCACGCTCAAATAAAAGACAAAAGGAAACTGAAAGAAAGGAACTGGAAGGAGGATTGTCTCAGAGGATGAGTGTAATTAACAAAAGGGATGAAAACAACATGATGTGCCATTAGGAACAGCCTGAAATGCATGAAACACTTCAGTCTTTAATCTCCATAAGATGTTCAATTGGTTTATGATCTGATGACTGCAAAGGCTGTAGCCATTTAGTGACAGATCATGTCAAGTGGATGGGAGTATCATCTTGAAAGAGAAAAACTGAGTCATATTGTTGAAATGGCACTTCTTTTTCTTCTTTTTTTTTTTTTTAAAGCTATTTCAGGGATTTTAAATGTGCAGTTAAACTTCTTTGCACTCCCATCAGGATGCAAATGATTCAGTGAAACTGACCTTTCCGTGAGTGTAAACAAGTTTAACTGCACATTTAAAATCCCTGAAATAGCTTTAAAAAAAAAAAAAAAAGAAGAAAAAAATTTCCCTTTAA
>VVHJ01064820.1:31119-71707 GCA_015107715.1 Tylochromis polylepis
ATAAAAAAAAAAAAAAAAAAAAATTTTAAATTTTTTAAATAGCTTTAAAAAAAAAAAAAAAAGAAGAAAAAGAAGTGCCATTTCAACCATACGACTCAGTTTTTCTACATGATTGAAATGAATGAAAGAAAGAAACTGATATTTCTGACCTGGAAACCAGGAAATTTTCTGTTATTTTATTGTTTATCTTACTTTGGTGTAGTATGAATGGCAATGGGAGAGTAGAAAAAAAAATCTAAAACTTATGAAAGCACAGTTTAAAGTCCAAAAGCTACGCCTTCCACATTTTCCAAAAACATCCAGTGGGCCAGACTGGAGTCTTTATTGGGCCGATTCTGGTCACTGGGCCTTATGTTTGACACCCTGGCATTATAGGATGAAAAGTGATCACTAAAAGCTACTTTGTATTAACGTGTAGTGACCCTTCCCTCTATGTCAGGAGAGGGCAATTCATATTCCCAAGAGCAGATGCTCCAAAAGCCAAAAACAGCACAAACAGGGTCGAGTGATACAGTTTGGTGACTCTCATTAGCAGAGGTGAGGCCCAGGAGATAGCAATCACCTATAGGCACCTGTCAAACAAACCATGCCCCAACTTTAACTCTTCACAGAATCCAAAATGAGTGAGTTGTAAAAATGGCTTCACCCTCTTTACAGTTGCTATAAAGGGGTAAATTAGGTATAGAGGCTGAAACTATGTTTGCACCAGGCTGTAAACACGCTCTTGCAAACACACCCGCCCACTTTGCATCACCACCAATTATTTTGCCTGTCATTGCTTCAGGTTTTGTTGTCAGTCTCTCCTTCCTTGTGCAATCTTTATAAGCATAAACATTCATGCTCACCTGAGAATCCCAGGTCAGCTATGACAGTAAATTTCCTCTCCTCTGCGTTGCTCATAAAAGGCAGGTAAATGTCCAACACGAGGAAGGCCACACATGCCAGGAAAGCAATCACTCCAATACCGACTGCATAATGACACGCCGAGTCGTTCTGGTTGAAGACACATTTGGCATCAGGGCTGTGGATGGGGTTGATGTAACCCTCTGCTGTGATACAGGCAAACACCACAATGGAAAAAATCTACAGAAAAACAGAAAAGAAGGGGGGAATTAATGAAAACAGATGAAGAGTAAATAAATGTGGAATCATTGGTAAAAGCTGTTGTTTGTAGCGCTCAAAATATCTCAAACTAATCAGGGTCCAGATATCCCTTCTGGATCCAGGAACTCAATTCATGAATGATGTGTAGGGACATCTCAGCCCTGGCAGAGGTATCCAGTCTTAAGTTGATCTTGTTTGACTTGAAGTACATATAAAATTATGACGTTCATAGCGAATTCAATAAGCTAAGAGTAAACAAAAACAGCTATTCTTCTATCATATGGAACATGTGCTACAAATGCACCATTATAATATTGTTGTTTTGCTTTTTAAATCAGATAGTGATCCAATACTGACTTCAATAAATGGATCAGGTATCTGATGACAGGTAGATGTAATCAGTTTGGTCCTGTGATGTTCGGCATGTACAACTGTGCCCTGGAGAGCTACAATAGGCTGGAGGGAGATACTATGTGAGCAGTTTAGAGACATTTTAGATTTGTTAAACCAACAAGTTCTTCTTTTTTCTTTGTGATTTAAAATAGAAAACCCCCCCCAAACAAACAGAAAACAAACTGATAAAAATGCAGCGACAGCACCGTCACTGTCAGCTTCTCGCTCGCTGTCTCTTTAACATTTGTCAGGATTATTGTCAATTACAGTAAAATTATCATCCTTTACTTGTCTCCCATCATGCACACAGTGAAACAGAGACCAGAGGAGAGAAACCAGGATGTCTGTAAATGACAGGAGAAATGCAGAAATGACTCTCACACCAAACTAACATGACAAAAAATACAAATAATTGATGATTAGTTAAATTTTTGCATTTATTTACGCGTTACATTTTGTTTCACAGAGTTTGAAGAGTCATTATTTTGCCATGTCTGATGCTACCTCACGGTGAGGAGGTTTGTGAATTTTACACTGGTATAGGATCAAGCACCCAAGAACTAGGTATCTACATCAGTGTCAGTACTAAAGAAAGTCGTATCAGTGTGTGGCTATTACATGCATCAAAGCAGAGGTTGGATATTTAGAGTGAAGGTCAGCAAAATTTGCAAAATGGATGGAAAATAACAATCTGCATTTTAGACGTGCTGTTTTTAATAAACATAAAACCCAGAAAAGATCTTCGCCTTTCTTTGGATTTGTGAGTTAAGTGTAGCTTACTGAATGTTGGCGTACAGATCAAAACAAACCTGTTTGGCAAGTACAGAACTTTGTGCATTCAAGTGTTATTTATTTTTCAGACCGTCACACATGTGAAGGTGTTCAACTTTTTAAATACGATTTGCAGGCTTTACATGACATTTTCAGCTCCTTCCAGACAGCCATTGTTCTAACTTTATGAAAGCACTACATGAAAATCTACTAGCAGAAATCTGCAAGTTCCTAGAAAATACGTAATGTGTTGTAGCCACCATGAAGACAACACGTAAAATACTTTTTTAAGCAGCCAATTCTTAAATAACGCGTTCTTGTATGCAACAGCTGGAAGTAGGATCAAAAAGAGGCCTTGTTTCAGAACTCCAAGTGAGAAAGTTAGCAAACGCCCTCAGGTTTGTCCTGTGTCTTCACGCCACATCTATCAAATTAAAATGACATGATTTAGCAACAATAAAGTCACAAAACCTGCACCCACTGCTGTACCCGCTCCAAAATGGCCAAGCTACATAACTGTAACAATACATCTTTTCTCACTACCAGCTCTTGAAATATCCCCTTTCCTTCATGTTAGTATTGGGGAGTGTTTAGTCCCTCCTGGTTCCTCTGACGGGCTGTCCCGTGGTTGGTTTCTCTGTGCTCTGGTTACCCACCTAACCATGTGACCTACTTCTGAGTGCAGCTGCCTGCCATGTGATTCCTGAGATGCCACCAGCTCCCTAACATTGCTTATAATGAGATCTGGGAGGAGGACAGAGAGGGACTGTTTAACTGGTGGGAAGGAAAAGAAGGCCAAAGACCTGCTGGTGGGATGAGACCAACGATACGGAAAATGAGCTGCAGACAGATACATTGGAGAAGTGAAAAGCAGGGGGTTCCCTAAACATGGAACAAAAGTAAGATAGGTACTTTCAGAGGAGTACATGGAAATTTTTGTACATTTTTAAAAAGAACAAAGTGTTTGTGCATTGAATAACAAATGTCAAACTGACATACGAGTGTCACATGTTGATTTGAGCTTTCAGTTGTCAATAAGCAACACAAATAAGATTTGTTTGGATGACTTGTTTTTGCATAAAAGTGAAATGACATTTATTTACTTACATAAATATACTGCGAATATACTGTTTCAGAGAAGGTGTAGTTGCTTTTAATGGCCAAGAGCGAGTGTATGCTCTATTTTTTTTGTTTCAGGTAAGTTTGTTATAGCCCTCCCACTACAAAAAAAAAAAATACAGGTGTGCAAAAATATGTAACAATACAAAAATATAACAAAAATATAAAGACTGTGGGAAAAAACATAACTGAACATACCCTTTATACAGGAAATGTCTTTAGTTTGTGGTCAGATTGGTCAACCAGCACGAACAGGGGTGGGTGTTTACGTTCACTGAGACTGTCGTGCCTACATGCCTGTGTCCTAAGTTTATATGATAATAAAGAGACACGAAAACTCACACTCAGCCCACTTATAAACTAAACCAAAACTGAATGCTTTAAATAATATCTGAAACAAGGAAGCAGTGTTAATGCTACTAACATATATAACTGTCCTTTCCAAAGGGTTTGCATCTTATTTAAACAATAGTTGCCGTTCATACTTCGAAAGGTCTCTCAATCATATGGAATTATAAGTGCAAACTCAGGAAGGCATGCAGGAAGTTTGCCCTGGAGAAGCTACAAAAAGTAGTAAGATGACTTTATGTGAGGTGAGTCATACTTACTAAGAAAACTGGGGGAAAAGAAGAAGAGAAATCCCACAATCTTGTTGTTGGAAAGTTCTGAGGAACTGGAGGCGGTTTGCGCTTCTCCTTTTCCCATGTTTTGGAACGCACTGTGAGGTCATGAATGTGGTATTCCAATAAAGGTTAAACTGTGTTGAACGATATTGCAAAAATTTGTGTATTAAAAAAAATATTTGCCTAGTTACAACAGGGGCAACATATTTCATTGTCTGGTACACACTTCATTCCTTACACACAATACTGCAATAGATGCCAGAGTTAAGGGAAAATGTGGAAAAACAAAAATTTAAATAAAAACTATAATAACACCGGTCCCGGGACCAGGTGTGCTCCTCTTTTGTGCAATCACACATGCAGGCGTCCTTTTCTAAGATTAAAATCACCAGAGATACACGGTGATCTAGCAGGGAAGAATCTGAGATGAGATGAACACAGCTGCACTGCATACGTGTAAAGGGGAGATCAGTAGCACACATTCACCAAGCATAACAGAGAGGGGAGGGGGGGTATCACCTTACCTGCCAGTTAGCCCTGTTTACCACTGACACGCACATGCACACAGACAACAGCTACAACCAAGGGCACAGTCTGTCCTCATCGGCCCCACTGAAAACTCTTCACTCTGCAGGGTTAATGTCTTTGCCCGGGCCTGTCCCGCACGGGAGAATATTAATCTTCATTTACAAAGCACACGGCAGTCAAGCTTAGTACATTCTGTGGAGATGTAGTAGCTCGACTTCAACGAGGAAGTGTTCAAGGACAGTAAAACGGTCCTTCGCCGTCTGCTCAGTCACTCAGGGTTGCACAACAGTATATTTTTCACTATATCAACGGTCTCATTGAGATTAATTTAGGACTTTGCACATCTCCGCAAAATCTAATGTGTGCCTTAAGATTTGCCCAGCAACAGGTGATTAGGGCTGTAAAAGTTCCGAGAACTTTCTCTCAGCACGATTTCCCCTTTTTAATGCAAACACCACCTACTCTGTAGGTTCAGCCTCGTCATAATAAAGACTTTTACAACCATCGACTTCCATCCGCTGTGTGAAGTAAAATTATGAGAATATAATCTCGTGGATTATAAGGAGATAATTATTAATGCCGATATCTGGCAGGTAGTGTTTTCCCGGAAGTGCAGTTTTTAGTCTTTATTCCTGTGACAGCAGCAGCGGTGGTGACCTGCGGCGCTGTCACGGAGATTCTTGCTGGAAACACGACGCCCGCCGGAGGAAGCGCACAAAGCTGCCCGCTGTCCCGCAGTACAAATATATCTCATCTCTTCACCTCTCTCCGCGCACTTTTTCCGGGCCCCGGTCCGTGGGCACCTGCTCACACACCCTGCTGGACCTTCAGTCAAACGCAAACTGCACTCACCCAGCTGAGAAAGCGCACGATGGTCTGAGGCTGGCGGATAAACTTGTAAAAGTCGAAGCCTCCTCCTGCGAGCGCAGCTCCGTACGCACTTACGCCGCCCGTCTCCTCCATATCTGCCCTTCAGCCGACCCTACGGTGCGAGTAGTCCTAACGGGAAAGCAGCGTTCCAGCTACACTCAACTAAAACTACCAACTACTACCGCCTCCTGCACTCAAATGCGGCCAGTCCGTGGACACCTGAGCAAGAGGCTGTGCGCAGAAGGGGCGGAGCTACACAGAAGGATGTTATGCCCAAGTTACGCTTCAGCGGGAAATCTACGTCGTAACAAAACTTGATGGCGAAGTAACTTTCAGCTACTGTGATTGGTCCGTTCAGCACCGTCTACGCCTCCTGCGCGTTTCCGGCTACTTTTTCACTGGAGTCTCAGCGACAGAACAACAACCATCGCGATAATACGATCATTTTTTTTTCATTTACCTCACGTTTATATTTTGTTGTACTAATGTAAGGTGACGCTGAGGGTCTTTAAAGGCACCTATAAGTAAAATGTATTATTATTATTATTATAACAATAAAACGATAATAATGACAGCGTCAACATAAGGACTCACAAACTGATGAGATGTGGAAACACTAGCGGGACAAATATGTTTGCCTCTGAAAAAACAAACAAACCAACACACACACACACACACATACACACACACACACTTGCCTTTAATATCTTAGTGAGGCCGCTTACCCTAACCCTAACTATCAAAAATGAATGTCTGACCCTAACCCTTAGCCTAAACATAACCATAAGCTAACTGTAACCCTGAAACACAACCACATTTTGAGCCTCAAAAATGCCTTCAAACTTGTGTGGCTCGGAATTTGGGCCCCATAAGGGGCTGTGGTCCCCACAATTATAGTAACAGTCAAATTTTTGGTCCTCACAAAGATGTATAAGTGCGAACACACACACACAGACACACACACAAAGAACAACAACAACAGAGAGCGGGGACCCAGGAGGGCCTTTTTTCTATTAGCTGGCACCACATATGAAACATCAGGGCACAAGCACCGGTGTTGTGCCAAAAAAGTGATTTCCAATGTTTTCATGTCTTTTTTACGTCTAATATCTTTACTTATATTAGTAAATAGACTGTAGTGAACAGGATTTATGAAGGGGTTATATATAAAATAAAGATATGACCTGTTTTTGAAGACTGCGTATTTGTACCCATATTGTCATCAATCCAGTCCATTTTGGTCACTTCCAGTAAGTTTATAGAACTGTAAGGTTATATTTGTTACAGTTTCTGTTGCTCTCTTGGCTAGATCTCTCTTGAAAAAAACATTTTTAATGTCAATGACACTTTTTACCCAGATAAGTAAAGGATATATAAAAGTCACTTTGCCCAAAACTGATTGCAGCAGCTGCTTTTTTATAGGGATGCACCTTATGGTTCTAAATTACTTGATATGATTGATATATAGTGATATGACTGACTGATTTTTGACAGATTTTAGGTCAAAAAGTCATTTACAACAGCTTCCCTCAATCATTTTTTGGCAAATATCAGCGTGGAAGTTATAGTGTAGGCGTTAAGATGGCAGTTATATGGTTACATCTTAAGTTATCACGTAGATTTCCCACTGAAGCATAATTCAGGAATGACTCTGTTTACGTGCTAAAGCTCTACAAAGGTTCCCTGCAGAAATCTAAATTTTCTCAGAGCCGTTACTTACTATAATTTCCAGAATTGGCCCAATTCCACCCACTGAATGGTTCTGCAGAGTTTGAAAACTGCAGTTAATGGACTGGTTCTTATATAAAACTGAGCACTCAAAGCACTCTTATACAGTTTGCCTCATTCACCCATGCACTTTTCATCTAGCATTCACACACATTCATACGCCGATTGATGCATCAGAGCAGACTGGAGCAGACAAGGATCAAACCACCGACCTTCAGATTGGTAGGTGACCTGCTCTGGCTCCTGAGCTACAGCCACCCCAATGTATCAGATATGTATTCAATGTTAAATGTATGTTTTATTTTAATGTAGTGCATTTTTATTCCAGGTGTGGTGATGCTAAGAATAAAGAAGCTTATTTCAGACACAAAAGAAAGCCAACTATAGATCAAAATTTTGTGTTATTATCTGAAAATTTCACAGCAATGAAACAAAATTTCAAGTTATTTTCTAATTTAGACAAATAAATTTCAGATGTTTGAGTTAACAAAAAGTAGATAATAACCCCACTTATGGGTGGCAAAAAAGTATTTTTTAGTGGCAGATGGAAGCTTTCATATATGGCAGTAATATTACGCCGAACAGAAAGTGTGTAAAGCTAAAAATGTTTTTTAGAAACAAATTGTGTATTTGTTAAGTAACCAAGTGGTTTTACTGACTATAATGGCCATAAGCTCATTCATGTACACTTTCTTTGAATGTTTCTATTTTTTTCCTTCATGTACGACAAATATCCATAAATTTTCTAATGTAGTTAATTATGTGTTTGAAAACCTTTATGCAAAAACAAGTTAAAAAAACACACAAATGCACAAACAAAAAATGATTTATTTAGAGAATCCTTGTCTGTAACTTCTTATAAAACATTTTACCATTTACCAAAAAGATAACAATTTTGCTTGACTCATGTGTTTCAATATCCTATTATCATTTTTCACACCAAAATATAGATGAACTGATAACTTTGTAATACTCTGATCAACAAATAATTACAATGAAGTCATAATAGCCAGGCTGTGTTTTCATCCTTTCTTCTGTTTCAAACACAGTCAAAACAAATTTCTTGTTTTTAAATATGTAACATTTAATATTTACTGCAACACTCAGAATCAAGCTCGCTACTCTAGGTCTGTTAGCTAGTTTTCACTGCAAAACATTACAATCTAGAGATTACAAGTGAAAATTATAATCTCTAGATTACTAGAAAAACAGGGTGGGGGTCTGATGACCCTTTTATGATAAGAGATGCTGTTAAAATGGTTGTAACCAGAAAGTCACGTATACAGACACGCGCATACACGTACACACACTCACTCACATGCTTGCACGTGCACATACACACACAGTGCCTTAGCTTTTACGACACACCATATGGGTTTTACAAGGGGGGTTGTGTATATTTGCATTCAATAAAAAGGCTGCGAAGGGTGGCCAGAGTCGGAGTCGTCTGAGGTTGCGTGCAGAGCTTGTAGAGCTGAGATTCCGACTGGGCTTCCCTTGGGCAAGTTAAAACCGATCAATCTCTGATTGTCTTGCTTTGTTCACGAGGATAAGTCTCTGAGTCAGTGAGGCCTGTGAGTGCAGACCTAACACAAACTCATGTTAGAAAATAATTTTGCAATCAAAAAATATCACGCAGGCACATATAAATATACAACTGGGGTCATAAATGATCCCACTGGTTAAAGAGGTTTATTTCTTTCTTAATTTTGTTTCCCTCATCCTCATCAGTATTAAACTAGGCACCGCTGACTTAACTTTTCCATCACAATGTTTTACAGATAACTGGTACAAGCGCTCATCCTTTAAGGATGCCGCAGCACTGACCAAATGTTTATTTCACCACAACAGTTCGCATTTAGAGAGCAAACATCCACGTAATTCTTTAAACTGGTTCATCCTTCAATGTCTTCTTCTGAATCTGGGGCCATTCATCTTCAGAGGCTTCAGATGCCTGAGGGGAGAAAACAAATAGAATACTTTAATGGCTTGTTTATCTCTAACTGGGTGACAGAAACTCATCTGGCCTCACCTGATCAAATTCATCGTCTCTTGCTGTTTTTAGCAGATCAGAATCATCACTGTGGACTGAAAAGTCCTATAAGAAGACATTATTGAAGGGTTCTTACTGTGTTAGGACTCAAGTGGTACAATGCAATCAGTGGGTTACTGAATGAACTACAGAAATAGACACTAACCAGCTCATCCTCATATACAGCCTTACTTCTCTGCATCTCCAAGCTCCACCTGCGAAGAGACAAAATACAGATGTAGGCTACAGCTGTCTTAAGAGTGATTAAGTGTGTTACAAGTGCAAGCACAGACATTTTTACAGTCCCGTACAAGGGAAGGAGAGAAAGTGGTGTGAAAAAAATTAGCCAAGTTCAAAAAAACTGAAGTTACTTTAATGCCCAAAAGTGAGCCAATCCCCACAAACTCCCATGTTAAAATCCCCATCTTCAGAGCACACATATCAACATTTACAGGGTGGTACAAGCAGCTTTGGTTTTAATTCACAAAATTCACAAAAAACTTTACTGGCAGGTTAAACTAATGTTGGAGCAAAAATAATTATCAGAGTTTTTCATTTTAAAAAATCTTACCACATATTATTCATATCTTAAACTGCTGTTAGGCTGTTGAAAGCTGGCTCATTTTAGTGAAGTCAAAATAAGTAGCATTTCATGTGACATTTTTATAAGACACATTGATCATGTGTTTCAGCTCCATTATCATAAAAAATATGAAAGGTTAAAGGACTGAAAATATGAAGTCAGCTGACCAATTTTTCCAAATTCCCAAACCACAGTACCCCAAGTTCAATTTGAGTTCCTCAAATCAAACATGTCATTAAAAGCAGCATCACAAATGCACTCATAGCTCTCTGGTAGCCTTCTGATGGTGAGTCTTAACTGTAGACAAGAAGGGTGTAGCATCTATCATACAGTACAGTTTGTCCCTTGACAGCTTTAATACCTGACCACAAACAAAGAAGAGTCTAGGCTTGAACGTTACGTTCATTGTTGCTGTTCTTTGAAAAGCTGCTGTGCTGCAAAAGGAAAACAGGAAGCGGGGCCGCTTTACTTTGTTACTTATCGTCCACCATTGTTTCTTTCAGTGGCCTATAGTGGATTACACCCCAATAAAAGACAAAGGAAAACCTGACTCTGAAGGAAGTAGCACAGTTCACTTCATAAGAGGAAGCAGCGACATTATACTTTTCAGCATTTTCAGAATTAAACAAAGAAATAACTCACAGAGACTTTTCTCCATACTGCCTCTTTCCTGAAACAAACATGAATAATGTTATTTCTCTGCAGCAAATGCAAAGGTTGCAAAACGAGATGAAAAAAAAATGTCTGTACTCACTGAAAATCACTCCAACCCAGCAACAAACAGACATCAGGAAAATCAAAAATGCAAAACTTCCAAATACAACTCCCACTGCAAAGTCAGGAATGCGGTTCAGCACTAGAGGGGAAGGAAGATGAAGAGATGATTCAAGTTGTCACCTGGTATCAGTATGTTTGACTCAAATCAACTGTACCTTCTTTATCCAAATATTGCCTCTTGCTGCTTATGGCGGTGGTGTTGTCGAAGCTATCTGACACTTCGCAGTGGTACGTCCCAGCACTTTTCCTCCCCACAGACAGCAGGAGCATCGATCGTTCTGGCATCTGGTCCACCACATAAAAGTAGCTTCCTTGATCCTGTAGGAGGGTTTTGTTGTGGAACCACTGGTAGTGTGGATGTGATCCATTCTCTACTTTGCAGTAGAACCTCAGGCCAGTTACAGCATAGTTTTCTCCAGTGTCGTAGTCATAATGCATTGTCACAGGTCCACTAACAGGGACTGTTGGATGTCAGAAAGGGATGTCAAGACAAATAGATGTTAAGTGTAAAAAGACATGTTTATCTCAGTCCTTTGTTAACAGTTTTAAACACATACCAACATGCAAGGCCAACCACTGACTGTATGTGGTACGCTCTCCATTGCTCGCTTGGCAACGGAGAAAGCCTAAGTGGCGGTCCAAGACCAAAGGAAGCTTAAATTCGGAACGTCTCTCTTCCGCTGTCGTGTTGATGACCTGGTTATCCCCACGGTACAGTGAGAAGGTGATAGGCAGAGCTCCTTGTGTTGACTGACAGACAACTATCGCAAAATAATTTTGTGGCTCTTCCTTTAACACGGTGAAGGAGATGTCAGGGGTTGAAACAAACTCTGAGAGAAGAGTAAGAAAAGTGATGTTATTTTGTTGATCTGCTGTCAAAAAAAGAAAAGAAAGAAAACATGATAAATTTACAAAAACATGACCAGGAGGGTTTTTTTCCCCCAAGGATGAGTGCTAACCTTTGACTATGATTTCAATTTCAGAGCTGTTGGAGGTGAAGACTGTTTTGTTGAAGACATTGGTAGCCACACACTTGTAGGAGCCACTGTCTTGAGGATTTGTTCTGAGGGTGACAGAGAAAATGATTTCTGTAATATTTGAATTTATTGTTTCCATAGACTGTACAGAAAAAATAGGTGTAAATATATGGCCACCAGGGGGCGAGTCCTTCAGTTACATAAAAGAAGTCTAGAGTCGTTCTAGAGTCTATGAGAGATCGACTCTTCAAATCTTTTAAATCGTTTTCTGATAAGTTTATGGTCTAATCACACTAGTTTCAGGTCTCTGTTAGTCCCTGTTAGAGTCAAAAGAAGAATAAATCAGGTATGCTTTAGGGTGGGCCTACCTGGTAAATTAAAAACATTGTCAAAACATTTGATCTGAATGACTGTTGTGTAAATTAGCTGATGATTTCTTCAGTCTTAAATGATTATTCTTAATGGTTATGCAATGTTTTCTCTTGAATACACTGATAAACAGCAACATCAGAAATTTTGGCCCACTCTTCTGAGTTTTAGTAGTATTGATTTATGCACAGCCCTTTTAAGGTCCTGCCACAGCATTTCAGTCAGAGGTGTGGACTTTGACTGGGGCATCGCTGCACTTTGATTCTTTTCTTTTTCAGTCATTCTGTTGTAGATTTGTATGTATGCTTGGGATCATTGCATGACCCAGTTTGGGTAAAGCCTTAGCTGTTGGACAGATGGCCTCACATTTGACTCTGGAATACTTTGGTATATAGAGGTGTTCATGTTCAACTCAATGACTGAAAGCATCTGTCGCTGCAAAACCAGCCCAAATCATCAGCCCTCCACCAGCGTGCTTGACAGTGAGTATGGGGTGTTTATGCTGACAGGCTGTGTTTCTGTTTCACTAGACTTAAATATCTGTACTTTGGTCTTGTGATTTGTTCAGATGCCACATATGCATTGCTGCCATGTTCTCCTCAAAGATCTTGTGGCAACTCATCCATAGAAGCCATACTTCCACAGTCATTTTCTAACTGTACTGTCATGAACTTTAACATTTAACTGAGGCCCGTAGAGTCTGAGATGTAGCTCTTGTGTTTTTGCTATCTGTCTGTAAATGACTTTGGAATTAATTTGCTGGCATGATCACCCCTAAGAAGATTGTTGTATTGTGTTAAACCTCTGCTTTTGTCGAGGTGGTGGCACTTGGTTATGATCAGGTAATCAAGTGTGTTTGATTAGGAGCACCTGGCCATGACTTGACTGTACATGCTGTTTTCTCAGTCAGTGTTTGACAGATCTTGAAAGAGTTGTACATCACAGAAGAAATGAGGCTACAGCATTTTGTCTACTTTAAATCTGTGTCATATATGATTTTTGGCATTGATCATTTTCAGGACAGGTTCTTCAGAGAAACCTGCTTGTGTTTTCCTTCATCAGCAGGACACTCATTATAATTCTTTGTAAATAAACTTATTAGTTCTTTTTTTTTTTAACATTATTTGTGTATGGACAAAGCAAATGGCACATTCATTTTTTATCTCCAACTAGAATTTTCCCCCCAAATATCACAATACAAATTTAATTACAGTGAGGATCTTACAGTGAAGAGCAAACTTTTTTTTTTTTTTTACATAATCCCATGCTGTCAGAAGCTCAAATGTAAGTGGACCGTTGATTATTAATAATAGGCGCCTGCTGGATCGCTTCAGTTGGATTTCACTGACCTGTAGATTTTGAGCTGGTTGTCATAAATACGGCGGAGGGAAGACGGCGATACAAGCTGATCATTGTGCAGCCATTTGTAGGAGACATAATTTCCAGCACTAAGTTTACAGATTAGCTGAAGTGTTTTTCCCTCAAAGAGCTCATCTGGACCTGAATTGTTGATCCATGCACCTTTCACTGGCTCTGCAGGACAGACGCAAGAACAGGGTGAGATCCTGGTGCACTTTCTGAACAACAGGAATGCTTATTGATATTGACTGCTTTTTCCCTGAACTTCAGCCCCCAACTTCAAAAACAATAGTTTTAAACATCCATAGCAGCACAAGGTGAAAAACACACAAAAAAAACAGTTTAATGAAAATAGTTAAAAGAGAATAAACACAACACAGACATAATTACAATGATCAGAAGCATGTTGTGTGTTACTGATAGTCAGCAACTGTTTATATGTATATAAATAAAGGGACTCACCAATAACCTTTAAATAGTGTAGGTTGCTGGACGTGGAATTAATATGAGAGATAGAGGTGTTTTGCACGCTGGCCACACACTTCAGATAGCCGTCATAACGCTTTTGGATAACCATGGGAATGTTTGCGACCTCCCCTTCCAGTGAGGTGGATCCACCCAGTGGCTTATTGGGGTCATCCTCCCTGTAAAAAGACAATATTAGAAAAATTTCATCATTTTTGTAACGTGTCTCACAACAGTGGTTAAATTGAATGTACCCACTTAAATATCTGCAGCAGAATTTCCTGATTTAGCGGGTGGTTCGGCACATCACATTGAAACTCTACAACCTTTTTCACCAAAGACTCTTTGGGGCCATACAGTTGTGGACGCCCCAGAAAAAAATGACCTATAAAAAAAAGTAAGAAAGAAAAAGAAAGTATCACAAAAAGAATCAACAGCAACGCAATTCAAATAATCCACTACACACATACAAACAGTAACGCTCACTTACTGCTTTCCTTGAAGCAGCAGCACAACCCTGCAGGGATGAAAAAGAAAAAGAAATGAAAGAGTTTAGAAGATTTTAACATTGCAAAATATTAAGTTTACTTTGGTGCACTTTGTGTTCCTTACCCAGAATGATCACAAAGAAGGAAACAAGCATCTTCTGGAAAAACAACAGACTTTAATACAACATTAGTCCTTGAAAATTATTACAGCGAGCTGCTGTGGGATACAAGTGTGACAAATTTTGTCAGTTTTAAATTGAGTGTTCAGGGAATACATATGGAAAAGTACGCACACACCCTCTTAGAAACATGTGCAAATAACTGATAGTGTTACTCTGGACCTCCCTGCTATACCCTGTGCCTCTGTCATATCAGCTAACTAACTGGTGTCGTTTGCTATGAATATCACATGAAACACAGTGTAAAGTAAAACTGAAAGTAAGATATGTTTTTGCATTATTTTAATTTAAAAAAGCAAAAACAACAGAAACAAAATGTAATCTAATAATTAAATATTTATTTGGATCAAAATAACAGTATACAGGAGGTGGGCAACGCAATTTCACACTTGTCTATAATTGAATGTTCCAACAGTACCATATAGACAGTTCAGTAACCCAAGGACATTAAATATTAACATAATATAAACATTTAAAATTAAATATTGTATTAGGAGGTGAAGGCCTCCTGTGCATCATACTGTGACCTCAGAGATCTGAAAGAGAGAGAGAGAAAAATGTTAAAATCACATCTAAGAAAGCTGATTTTAGCTTAAATTGAACTTTTTCTGTCCATATTTTTATTCTTGGATCCAGACAGAACAGCTTTGCATGATTGACAGTTCAAAATAAGTGCCTTTGTGCAGTCACACACACACACACACGCACACACACACATCTACTACAAAGCCATTTTTAGCTCTTCCCCTTTATGGCATTTTCTTCTGATTGGCTGCCCCTCACAAACAGGGGGTTTGGACAGAGGGTGGGTGGGGCTTCTGTGCTCACAGCCAAATGAAATGAGCTGAAATGACCAAATTAGGAATATCCACTTTCATTGTCATCATACTGATCCAAGAGCAGAAAAAAACAGTCTGAAACCACACAGTGTGTGAGCTAAATACCTCATTATATAAAACACTGTCTATGACTAACATGAACATCCACCATTGTAACAGCATATATGCTACAGAAAATAATAAATAGATAATAGGTCCCCTTGAAGGGGACCTATTAAAAACCAAAAGTAATTTTAGTACAAACCCAGTACAGCTTTGTACAATATAGTTACTTGTGTTGGATAGTTTTCCTTTTCCTTTGTTCTTGGAGCTTTTTAACTAAAACAGGCTAAAAGCTTAGAAGTATTTTGCTTATTGGATCACACAGGACCGCTTTAGATGCCAGGAAAGGTAAAAATAAACTAATGTTTTGTCGTTACAGTGAGGAACCACTGGTGCAGCTCACTAGTCTGTGGGTTTGGCATCTTCAAAATCTTCAAATAGTTTACACTGTTTGAGTCCGAAAGCTTTGTATATTCAAATGACATATAAATATATCATTTTCATTAAGTTTATGTCATAGATTTATGTCTTCTGTACACTTATTATTGGTTATCAGTTTTTTCATGGGTGTGTGATTTCCTAACAGATTCCAAAAATATCCCCCTGAGAAAAAATATATAATTTGTGCTCAGAACAGGAAATCTGACACACAAAGGAAAGTGGAGAAATTATGTATTAGGAAAATGTCATGCTCTTCATATTTTCCTTGTTTTATGTACCAACTTCGGTAGTTCTTTACAGAAATCCTTCTATGAATTTACACATACTTATTTCTTAAATATAAGAAATGAAGGGACCTTAAGAGTGTGACTGGACACTAACATTTCACTGATCCTGAATAGTAGTATTATCGTTTTTGCTTGCTTACCTGATTTTGAACATCACAATCTGTAGAGGTAGTATCAGCCACGTTTCCCCCTGACTGGGGCGTCAGTTCAAACTGAAGTGCATCAGAGCTGGGGTGAGATGGTACAAACATTTATGAAGAGGATGATCTGACTAACAAACAAACAACCTTTGCTTAGCATGAAACAGCTTATAAAAGCAAATATGTAAAGAATGGACATGCAAATAATAACACAACTGCAAAAGAACCATATCAAATTAAGTCCAAATATTTTAGATATAAGCCCGTTTGTGGTTAAAATATTTTTAAAGGCCAGAATATCTGTATTCCACCGTAATACATTACATTTTGAAATAAGGTCACAAAGACAAGTTTCCAAGCAGTCGCATTAAGCTCAACTCTGTGCTGATCCCTTTTAAAGCACATTCAGTTGCAGCTGGATCGAACCCTTCTGACTGTTCAGAAATTAAGTCAAACTCGAAGACGCTTTGACTGGAACGACTTACCTATGGAGGTTCACTGACCTTTAAATAACTTCTTAAAGCATATAGACTTGCTTTTATGAGATAATGTCGCAGTATTTTATTGTAAGGTTATTGTATTTCAGTTGTTTTTATTATTTTCTGTTTCATTATTTGTGTTTTCCGTCTTTTGTTGTTATTCTCTTTCCAAACTTTTCCTTAATCAATTTAGCTGCTGGGTATTCATGTAAATGCTTTCTTTAAAGTGTTTTATAAATAAAACTATTAAATAAAAATATTTGTTATTATTATCTGCCTAAGGATGCACTTCACAATTCATTTATACAAAAAACCCCAAATACATTAAAGCCATTCTTCACCCCTGTTTGATAAATGAATTTTTGTGAATTTTTGAGATGTCTGCGTCATTGGTGGGATTTTTTTCTCCCCTCTAAAAACTGAAATAAATTGCATGATATATTTTTAAGGAATAAACTGCAAAAATAATGCCCGATGTAGCAAATATGATACAAATTACAACTCTTATAAGCAAATTAATATGTAATTTATTTTTTTCAGGCTTTAAAGAGTTATGTAAATGTAAGAATATCACACTTGGTTATATTTAGTGTTTGCGGTGTAAAACTTACTTTGCAGGATCACTGTGGGTGTGAGCTGTGTGAAAAAAGTTACAGATAAGATAAGAAGACTAGAAGTTTTAATAGAAATTCCTGCGTGTGCACCAATCAGTGGATTCCTGATTCAAACTCTCACACACACCTTGCTTGTGTTCAAACATCTTGTACACGCAGGCTGAACCCACTGCTAGCATGAGGAGAACGAAGCAACAGAATGCGATGGTGACAGCTTCTGTGATGTTCATGCAAAACCCTGGAAGAGACAAGACAAAGACACTTTTACACTCTGCAGAGGCAGCACACACACAGCTGCACAAATGTTTGGGGTCACCTGTGAAATGTTCTTCAAGTTTGAATGAACTCATATATGTTTTTAAATAAAATAGTATAACATTTATCAGAAATATTGTGAATGACAAACAATAAGCAAAACAAAACAAAATTAATCAATCATTAATGACTTTTTAAATGCTTGCATTTACATTTTTAATGCAAATTTTCTTCATTAAAAAAGGTTAACAGAAAACACTTTTTTTAATAACGTTAGTACATCCGAGACTAATCAGTGCGTCACTTCTTAGTGACACACTGATTTAGCCTTTATAAGTCTGATTAAGATTGAGTTGATTCTAACAAAGGAAGAACATCCAATGCTGGAAACTGGCTAAAAATTGAAGATTTCAAACCGGCTCTACCCCAAATAGATTTGAGAGTCCCCAAAGCAGGACTGAGCAAGAATACAAAGAGTCTCCAGTCAGAGACACAAACACTTCATTGGTGCTCAGCATCTCCCTTTATCAAATGTTTCTCATAAAATTTGAGCTGCAAAATCAAAACTAAACAGACACTGGACAGAAGGTTGGAAAACTGTTACAGATGTCCAAATGTTTTTGGATTAAAAAGAAGAAAATTTGTGTAAAACAGAACAAATCTGTCAAGCCTAATTAAGGAAATGTCCTGGCTTTGGGTATGATGTGGTGGTAAAGAACAAGCTTTGCACAGATTAAAAAGGACTTAGATGACAAACGTTTTGGATCGCTCTTGTTGGGAGCCCGTTTCCTCATACAACAGATCAATTAGCACAGATCCAAACTGTGCAAGAATTACGTAAGAAAGAAACAGCTGGTGTTCTGTCTGGCTTGGCCACTAAACACATCCACTTTTGCCTATTGAGGTGATGTTTCTGACATGTATTCAGTACCCATGAAACCAGTCCAACCTGTAAGTGGTGCTTCATGTACAATGGAGTTACCCAAAAGTCTTGTCAGTTTGTGGGTTGTGTGGAGTATAAAGTCTTTTTAGAATGACTCAAAATGCAAGACTCAGGAGCAAAGTTCACAAACAAAAAGCCAGCTTTAACTGCTGAAATCCAATTTCTTTTAAAAAGTCCAATGAAAAAACTCAAAATCTGAAAAAGGTGGTGAGAGCGGAAGATCACGAACGGGACTGCACTAGGATCAAAACAAGAACTTTCACTAATGCTAAACAGCCTAAGCAGGTTAGGTCACAAGGACAGACAGCTACAGAGGGAAGGAGAACCCACCCGCTTCGGATGTTATCAGTGGAGAAACGCAGGTGAATACACCTGACAACAGGCGAGAACAATGAGGACTCAAAAGAAGATAGACAGGAAACAACACTGACACAGGACAGAGAAGAAAACATCCTTCAAAGTAAAAACAGAGAATAACCCAAAGAGACTGACAGGCATGAATGCTAACACCTACTACCAACAAGATGACACAGACCAGGAAGTACAAGGGAGGCTATGATGATAAACAAGAACCCTCTTTTTCTTTTTCTTCTTCTTCTTCTTCTTCTTCTTCTTCTTCTTCTTTCAGCTGCTCTCTTTATGGGTCTTCCACCATCTCACCCTATCCCTAGCATCCTCCTTTCAACCCAAACACAAGAAATCACAAACCAAAACTTATCACTAGAAACAACAAAGTAAAAACATTACCAGACCTAAGATTTGCAATACACTAGAATAACAAAGGAAGCATAACAGAAATCCTAACAATAAACACAAAAATCAAGACTTTAGACACTGAAAAACGGGAGGGGGGGGGTTCAAAACAGGAATTACTGACAAACAATGAAGACTGCAATGCTGTAACTGCTGCGAACATAATCCTTTGACAAAAGCAGAATTTAAAGGGCAAAATAACTTCAAATTCATTATTTAACGGACTGTAGTTTTCATCCCTCTGCACTTTAATTTAATAATACAAATATTTAAAAAATATTTAGATTTTTTTTTTTTGCATGACCCCAAACTTTTGTGAAAAAATAAGGTTAATAAAACAAACAAAATATTTTTACTTTTACTTGGCGGCGTTTCGGTTGAGGACGCTGCTTGAGACATGGAGTTGACTGAAGGCATAAAGAGTGCAGAAACCCACAGAAAGACACATTTATATTAAAAGATGCATGTGAACAAAGGCCTGGATTGAACAGATATCCCTTTTAAAGCATAATTTGGCCTTCTTGGAGAGAGCTAGAGAAAAAGCTCAATACCACACTCAGGTCTGGACTGTGGCATAAAGATTCAAGGAACGGTCTCAAGGTGGAAATGATCTACCGTGACTGCTTATTTCAGTCGTGGTACTATATGTCTTCTAGAACCATTACATGGAGTTTATAAACCTGACATGAGAAGGATTTTCTCAATAATAAAGCAAGTTAGTATACTTCCCAAAATGACTACTCTGTAAATTTTACTCCTCTCTTAGTCCTGGTCTTTCACCTGTGACTTGGACCAGCTCAGCTGCACTCTCCACCCAGGGCCCAGAGTCATCGTAGCTGTCCCTGGCCCTGCAGCGGTAATACCCAGACTCCTCTGGGCTGAGCTTAGTGAGGATGAGAGATCGTCTTTGGTCAGTGAAGGCAAAGTGAGGCAGGATGGGCTGAATGTGGGAATCCGGATGAGACTCAGAGGGAAGGACAGAGTCATTGAAGAGCCATGAGATGTAAGGGAAAGTTCCTCTGCTGACGTGACAGCTCAGCCTTGCTGTAGTCAGTTTGGAATCAGCTGTGTACAGATATTCCACCTCCACTTTCAGATTTCCTCCAACTGGGACTTCACAGACAAAGAAGAAGGAAGAGAGGGTCATAAATCACATAAAAACTATAGACTTCATGTAAAACATGTCAATGCAGAGGTGTCTTAAACAGACAGTGTTTCTAATGGCCAGCAGGGGGCGACTCGCCTGGCTGCAAAAAGAAGTCTGATTGTGTCGAAATCTAGAAAAACAACACTTTCCTGATGAGTTTATGCTCTTCCTCGATACGTTTGAGTCTACTTGTCTTGGTCCTGTGTCTGTTGACCCAGAGTTTTGTTGCTTTTAGTCCTTAGTTAAGAATTTTCCTATTTGTGATTTTCTCTATTCTTCTAATTTTAGTTATGTTTTTTTGAATTATGTGCTTGAGCTTTTTAGTTTTATCATAGGTTGAGTTTTCAGTTTATTCAGCCTCCCTTTGATTCTCAGGTCTTGCTGTTAATTCTCAGTCTGTGGGAGCTGTGTTTATGTTTTAGTTACTTCCTGTTTTATTTTGGGAGCCTTTGTCTTGTGTGTCTTGTGTGCTTAGTATTCTGTTTTACTTCTCTGTCTCTTCCAGGTGTTTCTCACCTCTGTGTGGATATAGTCACTTCCTCCCTTTGTCAACCTGTTCAGTTCACTTCTCCCTGCTGGTTATGCTTAATGTGTTTTTAAGACCTTCGGATTCAGTAGTTGATTCTCTGTTGTGAATTTTCATAAACTTCAACTGAATAAAGGTCAGTCTTTTGTTTTGGATCCTTTTCTGCATCAACACTTACTGAATGCAACTTCAGTTCAGTTCAGTTTTATTTAAATAGTGACAAATCACGATGGAAATCCTAGTTAATCCCCCTTTCTGAATCATTTACACGTTGAACTTCATATTGTACTGTATTGTATTGTATTGTAAGCATCTGTAATGGCCATCAGGAGAAAGAACGCAGCTTTAAGTCACTTTTGGCTGCATCTATCTACAGTCTATGGTAAAGGCCGAGATCATTCACACATCTTCATACCTACTTCCAGGTTCACGGGCTCACTCATGAGGTCCTGATTCTCTGTTTTCACCCGGCATCGTGCCTCTCCCATGTCCAGCTCGGGTACTACAGTTACAAGGAACCAGGCAGCAAGGGTCTGAGCTGCTGTGACAGAGCCCACTTCTTTACTGTCTAGTAAAAGATAAAAGTTCAATGGAGGGCTTCCCCTTGATGACCAGCATGTCACGTTGCCATGGTAACTGGCTCCCTCTTTATGAACGGAGAAGGAGATCTCTGGCTTTGAAACATAGACTGGTGGAGGAGGAAGGAAGATTTTTTTAACTTCACTTAAATGGAAAAAAATATCACTCACTCAGTATCAGTGCTAATGAAAACTCATCAAAATTGCCCTCTGGGAACCATACAATGGACCTAATTGCATTGAAACCTATTTAGCAGTTCATTAAATATTTTTAACTAAATTGGCTGATAGCGCCACGTAACGGTTATAAAGTTGTAAAGTTATAAAGCAGTTATAAACTTTATAAATTCTGTTAATATATACCTTTGATTGTCACCTGGACCTCTGTGCTGCTGGAAATCCTCTTGATCTTATTCACCATGGACCAAGCACTGCAATAATAATCTCCAGCATACTCTGGAGTTACCCTCTCCACCAGCAGCTCCTTTCCCACAAAGTGGAAGGGGAGAGAAGTCAAAGATGTTATTTCCTTCCTGTTGAAAAACCAGCTGTAGGAAAGGTGGGACCCCTTTTCAACGTCACAGCTCAAGACCATGCGTGACCCTTCATATGCAACTGGGGGGAAGGGTTCAGAGGTCACTCTGGTATATGATGGTGGAACTGGAAATGAGGGAATAAAAGACGGTTGGTGAAGAAAGGAGAAAGTCAGTTGAGTAAGCTTTAGTGAACTACCCAGCATCCGGTACTCACTGACTACACTCAGCTTGATGCTGTTGCTGATTCCTCTGGTTCCTCGAGCTGTGGCCCTGCAGTGGTATGACCCTTCTGATGCTGCAGTTACTTTGATAGGGAATGATGCAACTTGGCCACCTTGAAGATCTCTATCACGGCCAATTCGCACATCACCATCCTTTATCAGCTCATAGATGACTGGTGGAGAGACGTCAGGTGCAACACAATGGAAAACCACCCTAGGGCCACTGAAGGCCAGGTCAGGACCAGTCAGCACCGGGCTAAGAGAGCTTGAGCCACCTAAAGAAGCAAATGAAACAACTGTACATGCAAACTTGACACTATAAAAAGATTTAAAGACTATGCTCAATAACACCGGTTAAGTACCATTCAGTCTATGTTACCACCCTTGGCAATAATAACAAAAAGGTCCTAAATTAGATACAGGGCACTCATTAATCAATTTTGCTTCATAAAATTTGTAAAGTGGTTTTCCTAGTATTACCGACTACTGACTCATATCTGTAATTACAGCCAGCAGACACAGGGAGAACAAAGACACGTTGGAAGTTTTATGCTGTGAAACAACGGGGATAACCACAGCACCACTATACTGCCAATATGAAAGACTGATACAAAATGAAACACATAAGACATTATTGAATGCTTTTCATTAAAGTGAACAGTAAAACTTTAAAATCTAAAGAAAAATATCAACTTTCTTTTTGTTTTTGGCCGAACACACTGACTGTCCAAATTAGCTTCAATAATTAGCCCCAGGGGGTACAGTCATGTAGATTCTTAGTGTAGGGACAGAAGTGGGTTATTACTGCAACCTTGTTTCTGAGAGTATTTTTAAGAAGCAAACATCTGAAAAGCGAGAAGATCTCTGCCATCTTAGCTCCATATCTCAAGCACCCAGTTAACACACTTACTTATCTTGATGAGGAAACTTGCCACGGCTGGAAAAAACAACATACACATTAACAATATTATTCAATAATAATAATAATAATAATAAATTTTCCCAGTTTTAAATCAAATTAACCAACTCACCCAAAACTGGCAAAAAATTAACAGCCTGATGTTTCTCCATAACCCTCTCATGTACCTTTGGGCATGGTTTCTTCAGCTTGCCAAGGCTTGCAAGGGTGTTACACATGTGTTGCAAGCAGATAACATACTGGGCTGTTAACTTCATTTTAAGGATCTCTGTGATGTCAAATGCAAATATAGCTAAAATGTGCACAAAGATTTAAATCAAATTGGAGAAAACATGCACAGTCAATATTAAAGGACACGTTGAAGTCACAGTTAAAGTCTTTGAGTGACTGTGACCTCCATACTTTGATCATATTTTGTTTAATCTACGAGTGTATGTGCATACATTTTTATATACAACAAATTATATCCATAACCTGCATAAATCCACACTACACCCAAGATGTTAGGAGAAAAAAAAAAGAATGAGGCTACTTCCTTTTGATGAATAGTTAAAAGGTTTTTGATTATCATGTCAAAAATATTCAATGCAGTTAAAGTGGTTATAAGCTCTGATATAAGTTTTTCATTCATCTTCCATGGGAATAAGTTTATTTATTTACTTTTTTGTATCTATATTTTTTGTTTATTTAAGAGGGACAGTGCACATTAAGGGACATCAGCAAAAAAGATGCAAACAGGCCAGATTTGAGCAAAACTGCTAGTATCTATCCAAACACTCCGGACAGGGGACAGTACACAGATATTGAGGTTTCTCCTGTGACATCATGCACAGATTGCTGTGTGTAAAAATTGTGTCTTAGAGCTCCAGCATGTTTCAAAAGACAACTTTTACTGTGAAGGCAAATGGTCTCCAGATTATATCTGTCACGGTCCCTGTGCCTGCCTGCTTGGCCCAGTGTGGCTACAATGGCTTTGTGTTTGTATGTTCTCTCTCTCTCTCTCTCACTCCTGTTGCTCTGCTTGGGCAGTGCTCAGGTTGAGCTCCCGCCTCTGACCCACACACCTGTTGCTGTTTACCAGTGATTCTTCACTTGGCTGCTGACCTTCTTAAGGCAGGGACGCGGAGCTAATCGTCGCTGGAATATTGAGTAACCTACGTCAGTGAGAGTCGGTTCGGCTAGCTTTGGCTCGTTTGTGTGCGTTCGCCTGAGAGTGACGTTAGTGTCTTGTTTTTTAGATTTCCTGGATTAACGTCCTCCCTGAACTCTGGATCCCTGTGCGCTTGTGGTGGTTGTTTGGCATGGCATGATGTGAAGAGGGATTACCCTGCGTGGAGCAAGTGAGCTGAGTGAGCATGAAGAACCTTGGACCCCTGGAACCCTGACCATTCCCCTCACCTGTATATAGTGCACCTGGTGTTGCTGAATAAACTGTTTTGCTGCTTATTTCCAATCTGTGCCTGAGTCCGTTCCACCCACCGTGACAATATCACAATTTTTCACTACAGCTCTGAGTAGCTGGACAGTGTTTGTAGACAAGTCTATCACTTCCATTCAAACTACAACCTCAGCAATACTCTACCAAAGGAATAACACAGAAGTTTTTGCCAGTCAGTCTGGAATACTTTTTTTTCCCCGTCACGACTGGTGGTCGGCACCTGATCAACCACCAGTATGACTAAGGCCTTATTCACTTGGCTCTAGAAGGGCTGACAAGTTAAGTTCGTGTGGTTAGTGGTCACATGTCTGCAAAACCTAAATATAACAAAACACGCATTAAAACACCAATGCAAATACGTGACACAGTGTTTATCACAGATCTAGTTAGCCTTCACACGACTGGAATATACTGATTTAACAAAGACAAATTTTTTACCTAAACTCAACATTTATTAGTCTGGATATTTTTAACTAAGACGGAAGCAACGTTAACATTGGTCTGAACTATTTTTCTCTTGCAAAATTTGAACATAGACAGATTAATGCTCAAGGTGTACTTAATGACTTATTGGTGGAAAATTAGCAACTACTTTCTTATGAGTGTGGTGTGTATTGTCAGCATATAGCAAGTACTATATAATGGTTTAAAACATCATGTCACGTTTGACCTCTGACCTCTCCTTCAGTAGATTGATCAGAAGGTCAAAGTGATAATAATCCTATATAGAGCTATTTAAAATGACATCAGGTTTTCAGACTGATAAGAACATGCTGATATGGGATAGTCTGTGAATATAGTTTATTTATTTTATTATAATGTACAGTAACAGGTTATAAACATTTAAATGCATAACACTTTGACTACATGTACAATGTTTCCCAATAAGAATATTTTTTCTGGAAAACAAACTTGTCCTCAAAAACTTTTTTCACTTGATATTTTTTGCTAAACGTTTAAGTGAATTTTAATAACTGCAAAATGAGCGCTACACATGTACTACATCCATCAATAAAAAATATGTAAAATGGCCTGGTAAATGGCCTGTATTTTGTATAGCGCTTTACTTAGTCTCTAGGGACCCCAAAGCACTTTACACATTCAGTCATCCACCCATTCACACACACACATTCACACACTGGTGATGGCAAGCTACATTGTAGCCACAGCCACCCTGGGGCGCACTGACATGCCGGCGATGATAAGTATCCACAAAATTATGTAAAGTATATTAAAATGGGTCTTAACAGGGGAAATAACAAAAGCCTACACTTTGTACTTGTTTTTACTGCACTGCAAACTTCTTGAAGTATGTTTAAAAAGAACAAAGAAAACAGAATGGACAAAATACAAAATACAATACTATTCCTATAAAAGTAAATACAGCCCAGAGAGTGAGACGCCTTGGTGGAAGTTTGTGCTCTGAGAGTGTTTCTTGTTTTAAAGGGCTTTACTCCCGTCTGACTAACACAGTGATACTCATTAAACCAATTTATGTCGCTCAGGGTGTTCGGTACTTTCAGCTGCTCCCTTTATTTACCCAAGGAAATAATTTGGCAGCCCTCCCACTGATCCAGGCTTGGGCTTGGCATTACCTCGTGACCACCTGAGGCTGGGTTTGTCTCCTCCTGGAATTAAACTTGGGATCTTTAACAGATTAACAGATAAAACAACAACAAGCTAATATGACATAACATGCCTAGTATTGTAGCTAACATCTGTACGCGCTACCACTGTAAACCCGGACCTTTACAGAGGCACCTATTTTCAGGAAACCTCTGTATTAATGGACAAGTGCAGCCTGTAGCAGACAAACTTTGCTTTTACTCTCCTTTTTACTGTGTAATTACATATATTATATACTATCTTCTGCCTTCTTCACACACACACATTCAAAGAGTAGAAGTATTTTTAAGTAACTCATATCTAATCTACATAGTATTTAACAAGTAATACTGAGTTTAATTGCCTTAAATAACCTGAGATCACTTACATCTGTGCATACATTCAAAAACAACTCAAAACCTTTTGATTCACACAGGTTTAAACTTAATAGCTGTTGTTTTGTTTTGTTTTGCTGTCTTCACTGCCTTGAGGCCGTAAACCCACACAAGTTTTTGTGTTTTTATGTGTTAAGTCCATTAAGTTTATATATAATGAAATGTGCTGTATAAATAAAGTTGTTGCCGTTAAAAGGAGGAAAATTTTTATAGTTAAAGTATTTACAATATAAAAAGGAAAAGGGGGAAAAACATCATATTTGTGGTTCTTATCTCTTTTAAAGCAAGAGTTCGCCGGCACTTTGATTTCTTATTTTGGCCACCTGACACCTTGGTCTGGCTGTCAGCAGCCAGAACCGTATTTTAATTTTAAGAGGAAGTCTGTGGATATGAAAGTCACTTTTTAAAAGCATAGATGGGATGTTTTTAGTGACTGAGAGTGACGTCCTCTTCGATGACCGCAGAAAGAACTCAGCGTTGCTTATTTCGCTGTCTCAGCATTGTGGTGTGCTGCTTCACCAGGAAACGCTTATCAGAGCTGCTCTGTGAGGGAAACACATACATGCAAATTTTTAAAAACTGCAGAGATGCTGATTTCCCAGCCCTGCTCCCCAAGAGCCAATCAATAGCCAGACTGGGAAACATTTGAGCAAACTGTGCTGTTTCAACTGAAGTAAAGATATGGGTAGAGGTAAACAGACTGGCATATAGACTATTTCTGCTCTATTTGAGCAAGCAAAGCGCTTTCTTATTGCAAGCGTCATTCCCTATTCACACAAGCACTTTTGACCTAACATTCACTCAAATGGACACACTGGGCAAAACTCAGTATTCAGTATTTTTCCCAAGAATACTTCCACATGCAAACCACAGGAGCCCATGGAATCAAAACACCCACTTTCCAATTGACAGATGACCCACTCTACCTCCTGAACTACTGCCACCCAAGAAAAGCTTGGGTGGCAGTAGTTCAGGAGCCTTTGGCGCTCTCGATCGAGTCAATAATGAGCCATATTGTCATGTAACTTTGCACATGTGCAGTAGAAAAGATTTGATGTAGTTGTAGATATATGTAGATGTAGTTTTTTTTTTGTTCCAATGGCCACTAAAATAAAGTTATGGCTCTTAACCAATTCACTTATTTAGGAACTTTAAAGTAACTAACCTGAAGCATACCGGCCTCCACTTACCAGCCAATATGGTGGAGGGAGTGGAAGGATTTTGGACATGTGCTTACCATAACTAGCATATCTTTCAGTCTCTCAATGGCCTTCTGATTGGCTCGTCTCCGAGACACATACGAGGTTAAGAATATGCTGAGGAGACAAAATGAAAAGTGTTGAAACAATCTTAAAAGGAGGGTGAACTGGTAAAGTTGAACACTACAAATACAGGTTTGACATTTGTAGTGGGTGCAGAGTTATTTGCATACTTACATCTCTGCTAGTATGAGTGGCAGGGCGAAGGCCTCAGAAGTCAGGTAGCGGATAGTGGTCTGGGCTGGGCTGGGGAGACTTTTCACACACTCTCCAGTCACATTCAGCATTGTTTGTTCATTTCTAAATGGACCACAGAAGGACCTTGGAATGGCAGAGGTAATACAAATGAGACAAATTAGCACCGGATAAAGATAAAATATAAATATGGGCTTTAATTCTGCTCCTAAAAGGTTTCACATTAAAAATAAAAGAAAGAAGTAATGTACGTGGGCGGTTTTAGATGCAGTTAGAGTAAAAACCTTACGCGTTTCTGTCCTCAGTGCTTTGTAGCGGATAGTGGTTGAAGCCCAGTGTCGCTGCACACATGAAGAGACCAAGCAGCAACATGAAGTGGAACAAAACTGAAGAGCTGGACCCTCGAAACATCCGCTGCTCTGGCACACAACATCGCATGACACTGAACTGAAGACACAAAGGCACAGCAAAAAGGTTCAAACACATTTTATAGTAAAACCAGACTTCTATGTAGCCATTGCTTAATGTACTCCACTTATTTTATCCCCAAATCAGAAAGTTTTCCTTCAGATTTAATTTGCCAGGCTGTTTTGTTTAGTTCAGCTCCCCAGAGGTCCTCAGTCTTTCACCTGTCTGCCGAACCTACGTCACCAGCCCACGTTTCCCCTGCCAGCTCGCCTGAGTACATCTTACCCATGTCCTTCAAGCTGTGTTTTTTTGCCCTTGCCGACCTTTTTGATGCTTCTTGCTTGCTTGCTTAAAGATCATCTTGATTTTTGCCTATCTGTCAACAATATTTTTTAAAATCTGATTTAGGATGCTATTTTAGTAGGGTTACTCAAAACATTGGCTGGATTTGAATAAAAACTTTACCAGATGTGGGGCTTGGACCAAAAAGTGATTAACCTTTGGATCTGATCTGGACAGGGTTTATTTTAAAGATCTTTACTATTATAAGAAAGGGCAACATTTTGTTTCACAGCTTCCCAAATGTGTGTTAAATTGAATCAATAATAAAAAAAAAATAAAAATAAAAATAAAAAAAATCAGGATTTTGTGGTCCTAAGGGTTTTCATTGATTTTGATGTTTTGAATTATTTGAATATTATTTTATCCCGTGTTTACTTTATTCCAGTTTCAGTGATGAATTTTAGTTGTGTGTTGATGATTTAGATTTTTCATGCCTTTGTGTTTAGAGGGTTCAGGGTTAACCCTATCCCTTATTTTTTTCATATTTGGCTGAATTATGAAGCTTCTGACTGCATTTGCATTCGTCAGTGGTTGAGCTAAAACATGTTCCTGTTTACCTAGTTTGTCCCGCTTTCTGATATCAAGTTATTATTGCATCCAACTTTTTCTTTTACTGATTTATTTAACCAGGTTGAAGATAGAAAAAAATAAGGTGACAAATATAAAGAGTTTATAATAATCTAACCTTTTTAACGTAGAATGTGACAACCAATGAAACGATTCCTATGACAGGCAGCAGAGGGCAGTAATAGACTCCCACCCAGGATACAGTCTGACTGTAAACAAGGTCCAGCACATTGAATGGTATCAGGAAGCGCTGTTTCCCTGACAGTCGGGCCAGCAAGGATCTTGGATACTTGTCTTGTACCAGCCTGTTAAAGATAAGGGAGATGGCTTAGATCGAATCTGTCCTGCTATCTACTCAGGAGAGACATCGTTGATCTTTCCATTCAAACCACAAAGATGACTGAGAAAGAAACAGACTGTTGATGTCAATCAAACCCACTTTCTGGGGTAGTCAAAGAAAAAGACATTGAAGAAAGTGGCGAGGAAGTTGAAGATGGACAGCTTGTACATCTCTCTACCAAACTGATTCTCCTTGCACTGAAACAGTGAAGAGACACAAAGAATTTTTTTTAAAATGGAGTAAAGAAAATAATTTAAACCCTTGATGATGTGTCATTAAAGCTCAGTCTGTACCACCTTGGACTCTTGCTCTGTTGTTGTGAAGACAAAAAATAAATAGATCCCCAAGGAGGCCAGCTTTAAGAAGATGCTCCTGAAGAAAAGAAACAGTAAATCCACAAATGTATGTGTGCCTGTATGTAGAGTAAATGTTTATGTCTCTTTTCACCTTACCTCAAAAGCGTGACATTCACCTGCATGGTGAAGGAGTAGTCTTCAAAAGATGAGATCTTACGGAAGATGTGGGGCAGGACTAGATTGACAAAGGTGATGGTGATGGGAGGAAGATACTGGAGGAGAAGACTGACCAACCAGTTGTATACAGAGTTGTCCTAAGACACACATACATTATCAGCTATTAAGAAAATTCATTAAATACGTACTTGAACAAAGCAAGAATATTTATTTACTTTAGGAATGAGAAAACCAACAAAGACAAAAGTATTGTTTTAAAAAAAAGCATATTTGTTAGGCGTTAAAGGAGAGAGGGCCCAAATTCAAGACATGGAAGCACATTAAACAACAAAAAGGCAAGACTTTCATGGCTGCTATTAAAAAAAAAAGAAAACAGAGACACAGAAAGTCGGCTTGCCTTAAAAAAAAGAGTTGACATTTAGCAAGGGAATGCACAGAGGGCTGATTAGGCAAAGGTGGAAACAATGAACACATGTGGAAATTAATATGGGGTAAACAAGCTCTAAGAAGGGAAAACAAGAACTAGAGGCACACAGAGAATATGTGCAAATAGAAAGTATCACTTAGGAAGGTTAGAGAAAGAGCAGTCATAATAAGAGCTGTTTGAATTCTCCAGATACTAAGGATACTGTTTCCTTTATTAACTGCTTAAGCACAGGAAAAACCGGGCCATCCTTTATGAAAGGAGATACTGCTATCCCACAATTAATAGTGATGTGCTATCTAACCATTTATGAAAATGGTTAGCGTAATTGACCAAGTGGCACAGGTCATGTAAATGTGAAAAAAAGAAGATAGAAGCAATTTTTTTGGACTATTCGAATGTACCTGGAGAGAGTTCTCAAGATAAAACAGGGAGACTAAACCATAGACAAAACAAAAGGAGACAAAGACAAGGACACACCAGAGACACTTTGAAAGTGTGAATAGAAATACTAAAGTGGGGAGCAAAATCAAATAATATAATAAATGCTAAAGAGGAAACCACATTATTTGGCAATACTTGGCATCAAACCATTACCTTTTTCAGAGATGTTTGTGTGGCGAAGCAGATGAGGTAAAACGCTCCACCAAGCAGAGATAAAACAATCAGGTTCAGGATGATTCTGAGCAGGTAGAGACGGAACTTCTCTCCAAGTGTCCTCTGAGCCGCCCTCAAAGAGAAACTCTGCTCCTCCAGGAAAAGCTGCAGAGGAACAGAAATATTATGATGACTATATCCGATCCACACCACTACCCGAAGACCCCAGCAAAACATCAGAAGTACAGTAAACACATACGAACCATACAGAACACCTAAACTGTCCGCAGCTTTTCTTTAGACAGTGCTAACCACTGTGCCACCATGCTGCACATGATATTACCCCTCGGCCATTTAAGGGTGTCACCACCCCAGGCAGGCAGCTGGGCGACGTGGATGTCCAAGTTTGTAAATGTGATAACTTGAGAACAAGGTGATGTATTTTGAAATTCATCCCATAAGTGCATCCACTAAAAATTCCAGACGAGTTCAAATCTCAGTGATCTCAACCTCAAGGTCAAGGTCAGAGGTCAGGTTTAGTGAAAATCTTGTGAATGTGGTAAGTCAAGAAGGAAGTCACGTAGGATTTTCACATTGATACAATACGTGCATCCAGTAGGCGGCTGAGCGATGGCACTGGTGGCCCTGGTATTATATTTATTTATTTTTATTCTTCTCTGAGGTGTATGTATGAAAACAGAGTTAGACTGAACAACACCACAAACTTTTCAGAAACTTCACCAGAAGTTTGGCAAATTTACGACCCTGTATGAGGGTGTCACATATGTAGAGAGTGCCTCGCCATTCACCTTGAGGTCATTTCTGATGAAGCCGTGTTTGAGAGCTGCAGCAGTGGGATCCTGGATGGTGAAGTCCCAGCCACAGAAGATCTTATAGCTCACGTTCATGCTGTAACGCTTCCCAAGCATCCAGGTGTGCTTGTAGCCGACTGTTGTTCTATCACAGGTGAACGTATGAAAATAAAACATCTTTTTAACCTCTTATTTTGCATTGTTGTGGATCACTAACCTGCGGACCACCAGGATGAGACTTAAAAATAGGATTGAGAAGATTCCAGCAAGGTACAGCAACGGTGTGTTCAAGCACTTTAAATCCAGGGACCCTCGTGTATAAAAGCCATAGAAGACTAGAGAACGATTCACGTAGCCCTGTAGAAAAGACGAGCAAAAGATCATAGGAAACATGTGGGCTATAGCTAATAAATACGACACATAGATTAGAACACAAAGCTTACAGTTCCCAAGAAGAAATCTAAAGGAGAGTCACTTTCTTTAAATCTCAACGGTTCTGTAAAATCAGAGAGAATAATTATTTTTAGAAGTCATCACGTAGTTGTGAATAATTTGCTGCCATCTGTTGTCACGGCTGACTTACCATACTTGTCACTGTGATAAAATATTGATGGACCCACAATGAAACCCCCGACAAGAACACATTGTAGCAGGTTCAAGTAAATCAGATATCTGAGGAAAACAAAATAGGACTTCACCCCAACTCCAAACTTGCCTGGAACAGATAAAAAAGGATTTTAACTGTGATTGAACTGAGTTATAATTAAGTGGTTCAGTCACAGCACATAATAAGTTAATTCAACACAAATCTATCGCACCTTCGATGGTCCGGAGGGTGTGCCGCCATGGCACCAGGCCAGATAGAGCTTCTTTTATCTGTTCCCTCACCCTCTTCCTGTTGGTGCTCTGGCTTTTCCTCCAGGACTCCCAAAAACTAATATCACTGATTTCCAGCTTCCTCCTTTCCCTAAAAAATAGCAAAAATATTGCATTTAATGAACTCCTATTTAATTTAACATGGCAGTTTTAGAGGTTAACCATGATATATTCAATCAAAAATAAAACATGTATATAAGCTATCAGACATTTTATGTTTTAAAGAAATCCAACATTGTGGGTTTGGTTAACGTATGGCCTCTGACCAAGTACCAGTTAAGTGTGTCAGCAAATGACTGAGGTCTGTACAAAAAAAAAAAACAATGCTCACATCAAACACTTTTTTTCATTGTAATACTTCTGTTAACACTTGTAACTGTCGTTTGGTTCAAACTTGTTTATCAATGGCATTTCTTGACCACAGCTGTAATGTGTTAAGAAGTTCTAGTCAGCTAAGATGGCTGAAACAGAAATTAAAGAGGAAGGTTTGCTGGACTGTTACTGAAGATCAAGCACCAGCATATACTGTGGATAATTATGATCCAGTAATGTGTATCATCCTGCATAATAAGTTTTTTACTTTAAGCTATTTCTTGGTGCTAATACTTAATTGAATGATTACTTGGGTAAAAGTTCTAAAAACTTGTTTTGCTTATTTGCAAAACAGCTATTCAGTGCAAATGAGTTTTCGGGGCCATGTGTAATACCATGAAAACTGAGCATGAGCACAATCGGGCTGAGCATGAACCCGAAAATCAAGCCAATGGTTAGGATTTCCCGTCCCTGTTTTTTCCAAGGTCACCTCTAGGCTACTTTCTTTTAAAAAAAATCTTGGAAACAATCCTTGTCATTGCCACTGAAATATTCCCTAAAGGTGTGTAGGATCATAAGCATAATTTTACTGGGACTTAAGTCAAAAAATGTGGAAACAACTGCTCGAAGACATACAGACGCAACTGTAATATGTTTCTTTAAGTAGTAGTATTCTATTTAAGTAATAAGTTAACTTCATGGACATTTTATAATTGTATCTCAAAGTAAGACGTAGATCAAAAAGAAGCAGATTTGGGAATTCTGTAATAAGATTTACTCACTTGGCATCCCTCTTTCCCTGAATACACATGGCCAAGTTTCTGAGTGGCTGGATAGATGTTTTGTCTCTGGGTCCTCTGGGCAGGTGGCCACTCTTTTCCCCAGTCTCTGGGCCACCCTGGTTGGTCTCTTCCGAAAAGTCATGTCTGTTCTGCTCAGGTCGGGAAGCTTGAATGCTGGGCAGCAGGTCAAATATCTCAGTCTGATAGTACTCACAGGAGTCTGAAGACAGGGTGGACACAGTGCTTTCCTCTGTGAGGAACACAGAAAAGTAATTACAGTACAAGTTTGTAAACAAGTTGCTGTATTGTTGCCTACTCTGTCTGTAAAATGTAAGAAGGAGCTTTAAAAAATGACTAAAGTAACTTGTTAAGAGTTAAGTTGCTTCCTTTGTAACCAAAGGTATATTTAGATCACAGTAGAAGATCCTAATGCACATAATACAAACAAATCAAGATAGTATAAAACACAATATGTGCACCAAATTCCTGTTATCACCAAAGATTCCCATAAAACAAATATAAAGTAACTAAAAGGAATCAAGAAAACATTGTTCTGCACCATCTGTGCAACTTGGCTATCTGAGAGAGGTTAAGTCTTCAAATGTCTTATTTTTTCCAGCCAGCAGTGCAAAAAAACAAACACGCTGTATTCACTCTTCAGTGAGCTAATAATACATCAACAACCATATCAGTTATTTATTTATTTTGCACCTCCTTTTGTTTTGCAAACTTGGATCATTTTACTTTGTTTCTCTGTCACTTCTGTGTTTGAGGTGAGAATCAAGAAGTTGTAGTTTGTTATTTTTGGATGCACACATCTTAATATGTCAAAACTTCATAATGTTTTACAAGTGTTGCAGTGTTGGATGTGACCTGTGTTAGATTACAAAAGTCAGGGCAACCAATCAACTGGCAGTAAACTGCCAAGGTACACTGTACCGAGCATAGTACAAATGGTCAGTTTGCCAGTAAGTGTCACACACTTGTACATACTGTGAGTACTGACACCATGTTAAACAAGCACAGTGTTTTCTCACATTCTCACACAGGCACATTTGCTTTTTTCATTACCTGACATGAGCCTCATAAAGTCGACACTTTCGTGCGCCTCCATTTTTCCTTGAACTTCCTCTTTAATCAAAAATGAAAAATAAAAATAAAAAGCAACCAAACTTCTCACTTCATCTAGATCGCTTTTCAACTAGCTTCTCCATCCAAGCTGCAACTTAAAGCTGTGTGAAGTGAGAAGTTACTTCCGCAATCTGCATTAAAAAATAGCACACACATTGTCACGCTGAAATGAAGACCTCTGAATGGCTGGTCTGGAGTTGGTGTTTGTTCCTCAAGCTCTCTGTGTATGGCTGACTGTTTTGTTGCAGGTGAAACATGTCACATCTGTTCACAATGAAGGCGAATGTTGCAGCTTCAGGAAATCACATGACAGGATGCACTCCCAGGCATTAGACTGATGACAAGATTACAACAAATACATCCAGTCTCACTGGACTGACAAACACTAAGTTGCGAAATTTTTAAGGTTATTAATTCACAGGCGTGATAAAGGTTTTGGCTTGAGACAGGACATGCGTCACAGAAACCTTTTTGGTGTTGTTTCATGTGTTGATATCCAAAATTTCATTACATTTTCTAACATTTAAGTACTTTCTAATGATTTCTAACACAGTTTGATCTGTTTACAGCGGATCTGAGTTTGCCAGTGGAATCCCACCACAGTGCAATGCTAAGCAAATATTTATTTTAGGTTAAATTTTAGATGCTGTTTACACAATATCTTTAAACTATCAGCGAAATAATTAGGTAAACAATCATCATCTTCCTTTTTCAGTCAGTTCTTTACTGACTAATCAGCTGCACTTGGAAGCGTTGCACCATTTGCACACAGGCATCTGATTGCCGTAGCAAAGAGGCTCTTTACACCCACTCACCACACAGCTAAGTCATTTGAAATTTCCAGTCAAAACCATTTACAACGAAACATGGGCATGAACGTCATTTCTTATGCACTCTTTCAACACCACTGGTTTCAATTCAGTTAAGACTGTAACACTTAGAGTTGATTTTCATTTGCACTGACACATTTCAGTTTTATGTGGTGCTACTGGATTATTATAACAAATTCAAGACTCGTTTTTAAACCACATCCTGATTTATAATTTATCCCCACTGCATCAGAGGAGAGGTGTACACACTTTTAGGATGTAGACATTGTCAAGGACTAACACATGGCACACTAAAATGTGCCCATTGCTACTTTTTCTTTAAATTAAAGATGAGCATCACCTTTTTCAGAGGAAAATCAAGTGTAAAAATCACAATAGAGTTCAAATTAAACTATCCTATTAAATTATGACAAAAAAGTAGTATGCAGAATACTGGGCTATGACCCAGAAACTGAACCTTTTAAATGAAGATCAACCAGTTCCCCTTAGTGTGCTTTACTTAGACATGTCTAAGCCAATTGAGAAAACCAGCAGAAAACTAAAAGAGAGTGGAGGAAATAAAAGATAAAACAACCCAATGTACAGACATAAAAACCCAGGAGGAAAACAGTTGATGGATTTTTTTTTTAAATTAGAAACCCAGCATCCCTTAATGGTTTCTCCCCGCTGTGTGTGCCGACTGTTACAGTCCTACAGCAAAATAAAAAGACAGCTGTGCAAGTGTCTCCACAGCTGGGGGTTGGTAGTTTGTTAGTAAACTGAGTCTGCAAATAAATTTATGTACTGCTTTCTATCTACAGATTTGTCCAGGGTGGCAGCAAGATGCCACATATGTGATCTTTTTAAAACCCAGTTATGGTCTTTTAAGTGACATAAAATAAAACTGTCATTCGGTAAAGAGCCTCACACAGATTATTTATAGTTTTGCAGATGTTTGTACAAGTGAGCCAAAGGGTAAGAATAGATCTCTTAGTCTTTCAATAGTTGTTAAGTCACAGCTAGGCTAGTAATGTTTGTATTTATACTTTAAAGGCCACGTAACAATTTGTGCATGTTCACAAGAAGGCTTATGTCCAGTGTGGGGGCACTGAGCCCTCGACAAACACACAATTGCCTCTCTGATGCTACATTATGAACACTATTGGGCTGGAGTACTGTTAACCTGGCAATATCCAAAACCACTGGCTGAAAGTATGGACATTTACATTACTTAGGTACAAGTAAATTATGCTGTATTATTATAGCTCAAGCATCCCAGCATAATATAAATAATTAAAATCAATCAATCTCTAGCTGCACCATTAGAGTGATATACACACAATTAATCAATAATTACAATCATTATGATACCTGTCATTCAGGACATTTTACATAATGGGCACTTTTAAGTACTTTAAGGATATTTTGATGCTAAAACTTTTGTATTATTTAGTAGGAATATGGCTTTTACTTAAGTAGAGTCTGAATAAATATTGCTATACTTGAGAAAACTTGTCCGGGCTCTTGTTTAGTGCCACTTTTCATGCAATGTATGTGTATTCAGACCTTTGTGTGCCAGTTTTCTTCACTGTCTTTATTTCCCATCATACACGAACTCATTCTCTCTGACCACACCTACTATTATGTTCTTGGTGCAGAGCCCTGAAATGAAAACCTTGTAAACTTCCCCTGTTCAACAGCGTTTGAGCAAGCTCGCTTCTCAATCGCCGGCGAATAGGACTGAACCAAGAGAGCCAACTCTGTGGAGGGTCAAATTTACATTAGGTCGTTATCAGTTACGGGTCTTGCTGGTGAGTATGTTAAATCGTTTGGAAATCATGTCACACAATAAGGCTTTAGCGTAGTTTTTCTATGATTGAAGTAATTTAGCTTCATGTTTTATAAATTTTACTAGTTTTTTTTTAATTAGAAACCCAGCATCCCTTAATGGTTTCTCCCCGCTGTGCGTGCCTACTGTTCTGACTGACAGCGGTCGGTTACCAAAGATTAACGAGTTTGTTACGATTCTGAGTGGGTGAGTGAATATATTTGGTGACTCTTTTTGGGGGGTTTAGCTGCTGTTTATCTTCATTTGCTCCTGTTTGTAATTCTTATTCAACTTGGTAAAAGTTCAGCTTCAGTCTTTGGCAACTTGTCGACCCTCAGCCTGTTGTTGAAGTTTAAGCTAACCGACTCAAACAGAAGTTGGTGCTTTTAAAGGGCTCTGTGACTCTGCTCTTTTTGTTTCTGTAAGCGTGTTCAGCAGAAAAGCCTGCAGATGTAATTACAGGGTCGGAATCTCTGAATAAGCTTTTTGTTGTGTGTTGTGTGACGGCAGAGTGGATTTTTTTCAGCAGTCTCCGTTTTCCAGGCACGTTTAGATTAAAAGGTAGATCTGCGTTGTAGTTTGCAGTTTGGAGCTTAAATGTTCTCACAGATAGCGCTGCTATGTTGTCAGACTAGTTGTCTGTTTGTTGAGAAACTGATCATTGATCCATAAGGTTGAGATGAGTCGGAACAAGCTTACCATTTCCTGTGCTGTTTTAAAAAATAGTTAGATCTAAAATCCATATTGTAATATCTTATCTCCATTAATAATTAAGATAAATTCAAGTTTGTATAACAGCTTTTAAATAATTTAGTAGATAGACCTCCAAGTACATAGCACTTCTTTCACCACTCAAAGTGCTTTATAAGTATTCAGACATGGATATTGTGAGAGATGATGCACAAACATATTTTTTCTATATTACCCAATCTTTCTTTAACAAGGAAGAAGTAATAGGTGGACTACTGGCATTTCTTTAAATCTGTGCTGTAGTTTGGAGTTTCTGTGATGTAGCCAGGAGTAAACCTATCATTTAGAGCCCTCTGTTCTGAATTAAGGAGGAGAGACTATTGTGGGCCTGAATAACAGTGTGACTGTGTGTGTGTGTGTGAGAGAGAGAGTGTGTGCCTGGCTTTGTTAATTGCATGCACATTTTCATTATTGTCTATTATGATCTCTAGAGTTTTTATTGCTCAACATTTACCCATTCACCCAACCTTTATTTCCTTTACAGATAATCAGAGTTGCTGCAAGCAAAATCTACCCCTCTTTCTCTGTAACCCACCCTTTCACGAGGCTCCACTCAAACTTTGAGGTATTGTAATCCAAGTCTTTGTTTTTCTGTCATGTTAACTGCATCTTTGTGCTTTGCTGCTGCCTCTTGTTGGCTTTTCTCAGTACTCACTTCTCAGTTTTTGAAAGCTGGAAGGGTGGAGAGATTCCTTTTTGTAGACTTGTAAATATCCTGTCAACTCTCAGACCATTGTATGATATCAGACGGTGTGTTGGTTTTTGGAGTGTGGTGTCTTCATTGTGACTTGCTTAAACTCCTCTTCATGGCACTCCAGTTGGATCTGTCCAGATATTCATGCTACTTATTTAGCTTTGTAAAAGACGATAGTTTTGTCTTTTAGCCCTTCCTGCTTTGCTTTCGTTACTCAAAAAATCCCAAATTCCCTCTCCTCTGCTTTTAATTGTTCATTTGTATTCAGTTCAATTACAGTTAAATTTCAATCTGCATGAATAATTGTTCATATTGACCAAAATATTTGTACTATACTCAAGCAACCCTACATTAAACTCCTTGTGTGCATTGTTCTCTGGCTTATTTTGTTTGGCTATCTTTAAGCTCAACTTTGACCTCCCTGTCCAGCTCTCTGTTTGACCCATTCCCACAGTATCTTGCACTGGCTGTACACTCTCAGAGGACTGCCTTAATATTAGTTTCACTTAGACATTAAAATAGGACAAACAGTATGACAAAATATAGAGTGACTCAAGCTGGGCAGTTTTGCATGACCCTGCTTTGTTTGCTTCTTTGCCCCGCAGAAGTGAAAATTTGAGATATAAATATTAGTTGTATGACAAGCAATACACATGAAATGCATGTGGAAGGAAATGGGTGCAGAAACATGATCCTGGAAACTATTTGGTAATCGGAAAAGTATGTTTGAAAGGGAGGGAAAGCATATATGTGCAGCAGATTGTCCTAACAGAGCCTGAAAAGAGCAAGCGCAGTAAAAACAATTAAAATTGGCAGGTTGACATTTCTCAGCCATGGAGTCATTTAGTTAGCGACCGGACTGATATGCAGAGCTCCTCCCAACTCTTTCCATGCTGCTTATGTTCACACAGAACAAAAACAAGGAAGACCAGCAATCCACTCTGAGAGTCCAGGTCTTTTCTTTTATGTTTATAGATCATCATTCATGTGTAATTAAACTAAGCACCCTTTGGCTCTTTGTTGCTGACCCAGCAGTGCAGTTTCAAAGTGGCAGTCACATTAAACCAGTGGTTGTCCACCTGTTTTCTGCCATGCCTGACATCAGAAGCTGAAGAAAGGTTGCATCCCACACCCCAGAGTTTTCATTGTTATTAATAACAATGAAAAATGATCAGTATTGAATTTTACTTAAAGGTGTATACCGTTATTCCAGAAGCATCAGGAATGCTCATGTTTATTTAGTTTCATTTCATATATTCTGGTTATTTGTGTCAAAAGATAAGAAGACATATGATGTATATTTACATACGTCATATTAGGAAAATAAGATGGTGTGTACTGATTTCAGTGGCTGATATTTATCTGCTGTGTCACTACAGATTTGCTCTGGCTAAATATGCAGAAATTGTTGAAAGAGTTGAAAATGATCAGAGGAAAAAAACATTAAAAGAATAAACATAAAGTAA
>VVHJ01064820.1:73460-84576 GCA_015107715.1 Tylochromis polylepis
ATTCTGTACTTTTTTAGTAATGACCCTGACACTGACCATCCTGTCTGATTGGCCAACAAGTCAAACAACCCAGTGTGTCACAGTTTGTGTGTGTCTGACTTCATCTTTGCACTGAAACAGACATTAACATCACTTCGTTAGTGTTTGGTTTTGTTATTTACAGCACGTTGGACCTCAATGTGAACCAACGGTCTGCTTCACAAAAAGGATGTTTCATGGTCCCTGTGCCTGCCTGCTTGGCCCAGTGTGGCGACAATGGTTTTGTGTTTGTATTTTCTCTCTCTCTCTCGCTCCTGTTGCTCTGCTTGGGCGGTGCTCAGGTTGAGCTCCTGCCTCTGACCCAAACACCTGTTGCTGTTTACCAGTGATTCTTCACTTGGCTGCTGTCCTTCTTAAGGCAGGGACGCGGAGCTAATCGTCGCTGGAATATTGAGTATGTCAGTTGAGATTCGGTTCGGCTAGCTTTGGCTCGTTTGTGTGCGTTCGCCTGAGAGTGACGTTAGTGTCTTGTTTTTTAGATTTCCTGGATTAACGTCCTCCCTGAACTCTGGATCCCTGCGCGCTTGTGGTGGTTGTTTGGCGTGGCGTGGCGTGAAGAGGGATTACCCTGTGTGGAGCGAGTGAGCTGAGTGAGCGTGAAGAACCTTGGACCCCTGCAACCCTGATCTTTCCCCTCACCTGTATACAGTGCACCTGGTGTTGTTAAGTAAACTGTTTGCTGCTTATTTCCGATCTGCGCCTGAATCCGTTCCACCCTCCGTGACAGGTCTCCTCTTGTGTGGATTTGTCACTGGTAACTGACTCTATTGTTTAATTGTAACGTGCACAAACAGTCCATTCGCTGAAGGGTTAATCGTCATAATCAACAACCTCAACAAAACAGAACCACAGACTGAAGCTACAGCAGAGAAGTGAGTACACGTAACAATTAAAAGGTTGAAAGAGTGGATAAAGTCTGCTCAGGTGACTGAACTTCAGCAGGGTAATCATTAACAGTGTACACAACAACAACATGCCACCGTGTGTCAAGTGTGACTTACATGTGACTGTGTGCTCCTAAATTATTACGAGAACTGATATTGATGCCACTTTCTCCACATTTCTCTACATAGATTTACTTCCGATACTTAAAATAATGTCCAACGTTACACAACAGGAAAGGGCAACTTGCAGTTAGCTTGCCCACAACAACACAGCACCTCGTAGTATTGCCTTCCGTCTATCCATCCTCCACTCACAGCCTATTGAGACATTATAGAATGATGAAACATTTAGTGAAAGTTATTATTAAGACTGAAACGCAATTAAATAATGGGAGCAGGAATGCAACTGGTCAATCGTTTGTTTAGGAAGGATAAAAAGCTGTTATTTAAACCAGATTTAATCTCTTAAAACCACAATGTTTATGAATCAGTGTGCGTCATAAACTGTCACATTAAAAGAATAAAGCCAGCCTGTATTCTTCGTGCGGCTTTAAGAAGCAACACTAAAAGGAGAACTGGTGCACTTTTTCAGGACTAATTTCATCAGCAGATTAATCGATATTTAACGCTCTGAGTATTTCTGGTTCATGTGGGACAAAATATGACAACTGAAAATGTACTCCTTGCATTTTATCATGAATAATAAATTATTTTTTTTTAAATGTACTGTACATTAAGTGTTTCGACCAGGTTGTTTTTAATAGTTAACCCAGTGAAGCTTATGCATATGTGCAGTCACTCATACGCCTGCCTTCCTGGGCGTTAGGCTGCTTTCTGTTCCTCACGTCACTGCCACTTTCCCCCGCTGTCAGTCTCTATACTGACATTACTCGAGTCCACTCCTCTTCTCACCTGCCTTCTCTGAACCAATCAGCCTCCACTTTGCATGGTTTAAATCTGTGCTCTCCTCCCTTTCATTCGTGCAACCCACCTCCTCCTCATCTCCACCTCACAGGCACTTCAGTCAGAGCTTCATCCAGGCCTCATCTTCATCTTCAGCAGCATCTAGAGTCCAGGGGTCCTGTCCTAAACGCTATCACCGATGGAATTCCATCCTGCTACGATGGGTCATTGGAGTATAATCGCCAAATACATTAATTTCTGTATCACAATAAATCCATTTTTCCAAGTGACCTCTTCTTATTTCACTATTGTAATGCCTAACTCCAGCCCCGCTAACAAAGGAATAATGACGCAAATGTAATTATAATTTTCAGGAGGTGAAAAGAGGGAGGTCAGTAAATGGCTGTGGTTAAAATTCCATTGAAGAGCTGACCGGCTGGCTGCGACTCATCCGCACAGAGCAGTTTTGGCGCACATGTAAAAGATTTAAGTTCAATCAGGCATTCGGGGCTGGACACCTGATCTTTCACTTAAAGCTCCTCCAGAACAGTGGGAGTGTGGTTGGGCCTCACAGCAGGCCACCTACCTCCAGCAATCTGTGAACACAGAGCTTCTTCAGGGATGGTATTTATCCAGTTCTGCACAGCTCAGTTGGGAGTACTCTGCGTGGTATGCAGGTACCACCACATGAGTAGGGAGGACTGGTATGAAATCCGCTGACGTCTGGGCCCAGACATTTTTCTCACTTTAAAGTTTACCAGTCTCACTAAGAAAATGGAAAAAGGGTTGTTTTTTTCTCTTTGAGGAAACTCTGAATATCGGAGCTACAGCAAACAAAGTGGTTCATTAAACATAAGATTAAAAAGCATTCAACGAAATGAAAATGAAACAAAATGAACAACCGGACTCGCTAATGCGTTAATACTTCTAAGTATTATAGCACATATGAAAAATATCTAAATTCATGACACAAAGACAAAAGTTGGTGTGTCACCGACCCTGGGATTTCTGTTCAGGTTTGAGTTTTTGTATTTATTTTTGGAGTCCTGTATTCATGCTGTTTTGAGCTCTTTTTTCTTCAAGGTTATATTCCCAGTTTAGCCTCTACTGTAGCTTTTCTTCGTTTTAGGTTTGCTATTGTCTGCCGTCTTGTTTCTGTTTGAGGTCAGATTCATAATTCACATTCGCTTCCTTTAGCTTCAGTTTATCCTGCCTCCCCTGTGTCCCTGTGTCTTGCTAGTCTCCGTTTCTGTTATGTTACTTCCTGTTTTATTTTGGTAGTCTTTTGTCCACTGTGTCTTTCATTTAGTTTTACTTCATTTTTCTTGCTATTCCTTGATTGTTTGTGCCTGTATGTTTACCCGCCTGTCCCAAATTACCCCTTTGTCTCGGTTGTGTTGTACTGTTGGCTTCTCTGTCTGTTCTCTCCCAGGTTCAGGATTTAGTTTGCCGTTTCTTTTTACAGGCTCTGAGATTTTGGACTTCGGCCTGAATAAGGGTTAACGTTTGTTTGCATCCATCCGCTCTAGAGCCTGCTACTGGATGCTAACTTCTTTGAAACCCGACATGGTGCACATCTCACCATTTACTGGGCAAATTGCCATGTAATCCAAAACCCATTTCATTTCCATAATCCATCTAGTTTATCTGCACCCATGACGATTGAAAAAGGAAGAAAATCCTGCCTTTTGTTGGGTTTTTGTTGTTTTTTTAAATTGTATAGAACCTGTTGTTTCCAATTAGCTCTTTCTCAGCTTGAAAAGGTCAAGCCTGTTGATGTAAAAAGGACAATGATTCTCAACCTGTGGGATGGGCTGTGCAGATATAGGCATGAATGCATTTCTTTCTTTTACAGGGAAATAAAGAAGCAAGGCTTTAATAATGCTGCGGTCTTCTTTTCTCAGCTGCTCCCGTTAGGGGATCATGTGCCTCCAGCTCACACTCTCTCTACTATCCTCTTCTTTCCATGTCCTCCTTCATTACATCCTTGAATCTTTTCTGTGGTGGTTTTCTTTTCCTTCTGCCTGGCAGCTCCAGCTACTAAAACCTTTGTCAGCTATGTCACTGTCCCTCCTCTGCACGGTCACCCCACCTTAGCCTTGCATCTCCAATTTTTTCTGACATACACTCAACCTTAGCTGTCCCTCTGATATACTCATTTCTAGTCTTGTCCAGTTTTGTCACTCCGAATGAAAACTTTAACATCTTCAACACTACCACTTGCAGCTCTGCCTCCTGTCTTTTTGTTAATGCCACTCCAAACCATACACCACAGTAGGTCTCACTGCCATCTTATGAACCTTTGCTTTCACTCTTGCCGCTGTCCTTTCGTCACATAACACTCCTGACGCTCCGTTCTCTTCCACACCTTTAACAATGTTACAGTTGTTACTGTGCCAAACTTTATTTTCACCAAAAGTTGACTTGGAGCATTTAAACATGTCAAAATTGTGTGCCACTGAGTATGACACTGAGTATGACACTGAGTATGACACTGAGTTTTCATGGCTTCTGAAAGGGGGCGAATCAGAAAATAGTTTGAGGCATAATGAAGAAAAACATGTTGAGGACGTACAGAGCCAAGAAAAAAACTACTGGGCCTCTTCCTGATTTCTTTGGTTTTTGCGTATTTGTAACACTTAAATGTTTCATATCGTCAAACAAACGTTATTATTTGGCAAGAACAACTTGTGTAAATACAAAATGTAGTTTTTCAATGATGCTCTCATTTACTAGGGGAGAAAAGATGAGACATGGCCCCATTGCTGCCATATTAAAATTGCCTTTTATATTTACATGGTGGCATATTTTTTCCCAGCACTGTAGGTTGAGTTTCGCTGTCAAACAGCCACCTCAGACCAGAGATTTGGGTAAGAGCATTTCTTAGGTTTCCTTCAGCCACAAAGAAAACATTTTAGCCGCTCAGTAATCCTTCCCGGAGCCCTCCCTAAGCTCAGTGGCTCTTCCTCCCTCGGTGATCCCTCTGGCCCCTGTGCGGGAGCCTAGAGGAGAATCCCTTCATACCAAAACCCACCGTACACACCATTCCCCTTCCCTCTCTCCACGGCCCTTCTGGGACCCGGCTGACCTTCCTGTCGACGTCAAAGTAAATCAGAGTGGAAGCTGGAGCAGCAAGGGTCTCCACCCGGGAGAGTGGAGGTCTAATCACCCTGTTCCTCACAAAATCCACAAGAGAAACATTAGCATTCCTTAATCTGCCCGGTATCACTCATAGCCTATCAGGTACAATCAGTGGATGTGTACTTGCACTTTTCTACTTCCATTTTCTTCTACGGAAAATAACATTTTACTTCAGCATAGATTTATGTTTCACAAGAAAATTACTTTTGCAACCAGACATTATAAAACAGCAAAGTTTGCTTTCAGTCTTGGAATCTCGGCTGTCCAGGCATGCAAACCAAGCAGCAAAGTGAAAATGAAGCAACACAGAACAGTAGAAAGTTGTTGTTCCTCTTCCTCTCATGGCAATTTAAGCCTGGGTCCAAAGGCGAGTTAATCCCAACAGACTCCCATGTTAAAATTCCAAAATTTACAGCGGTGAAAAGCATCACACACAGCTGAAGCTTAAAGTTGGTTTGACAGGTGGAGCAGCAGCAGCCAATAGCTAACTCATGTCACTGAGCTCGAGCTGAATGTGTTTGTGCTGTTTATACCTTTTGGAGCACTTTTAGTACTAATCTGATTTACAGTCTGATCAAAATGTTTGTACTACAGTTTGTTTGGGGTTTTTGGGGGGCTTAGGGTTAATTAAAGTGAAATTCTAGTATTTTATTAGTCTGTTACTTAGCTACTAATAACATAATGTGTGTCTGTGGATTAGTCGTTAACAACAATAATAAGAGTAAGAATAATATGGCAGGGGACAAAATGTTAATGCTGGGGCTTTGTCCACAAACCAGTTGGGTCCATCATGGTGGCTATGTTCATTCTTTGATGGGGTTTTCAATGAGGGAGGAGGCAGAGCTTTCATTTTAAGAATTTCTAACGGGCCTGTTGCACCTTTGCAAGGAAAGTGCAGCACCACATAACATTTTTTCACGTCTATTTAAATGGAATGTATAAAGTATAAAATATCCAAAGCACCAGAATTCTCAGCGTTCTTTTTTTTATCCATTATAACGGATATTCCCAATAACCAACTCAAAGTCAAAATGAGATTTAGATTGCTCCTGTTTGTAGGGGCAACCAAAAAGAACTTGAAGGGCCCTTTTCACAGACTGAATCAGACGAAATAAGGATTATTTTGAACTGGGAATCATGCAAAGCTAGTCTAGCAGAGTCCAAAAACACACATGGAGTAAAACATGAGCAAAACAATTCCTCCTTTGAGTACAGTTACTGTAAATATGTAAAGATTCTGACTGCTTCCAAAAGAGTATATGTGCAAAAGCACTGTTACGCTGCATGGGTTACAAAAAGGTAGCATTCAGTGTAGTGATAGTCACACATCCCCAGTCAGCTCTGCATTAAATCAAATAGTGGGAGGATGAGACTTTGCTGTTGGTTCACGTTTATTATGACTGAAGGAGTGGGGCTCACAGAGTGCTACTTCCTGGACAAGTTGTGCTCCTTGTAAAATGATTGCTTTATTGTTGCACCGTGTACAACATTTGCTCATATCAATAATGGGATATGCTCCAATGCATCAGGCAAACCCTGGGAGAGAATGTAGCCTCATTTGGTTCATTCAATTTTCACTGCTCGCCTTCATGGCGAAGCAGGTTCTGGGTAGCCACAGGAAGCAGTGAATATTCACAACTTCTTGACTAAACTTTATCTCTAATCATATGGAATCTTTGTACAGGGAGCAAAAATTCCAGACGGGCATCTTTAAGATTTCTAAATCCCCCTCTGTTTGCTAGTAAAGGTTTTGGGGTCAAGGTGTGAAGGGAGGACCAAAAGACCCGTTTCCCACAATCCCTCCACAGCTATAGCCCCCCAGCTGTTCAAGGGCTTTCATAACAACAGCTGCGCAGAGGTTTAGTGGTTCACGTTGCTATGACAACAGCAGGATCAATTGGCATGCACAGACTCTCGGTGCTAATAGCAAAAGTGACATTATGCCATAATTTCATTTCAATAAAACACAGGCAGCATTTTTGGTGCACTAAGATTCAGGGGCACATAAAAGGATAATAGGAAATAATTAATTTTGCATGACAATTCTAGCAGCTCATGTGCGCAAAACTTACAAGAATCTCCCACACATATTGCCAACCCAGCGACATCTCATTTCAAAAACATTCCTCTGCGTTAAAGATAAGCTCGGTACGGCGCACGACTGTGTCCAAACTCACACAATAGAGGCTAAATATGTCTTCATGCCCGGCAGCTGTATGTGCCACAGATCACTAACCGGCAGGATGTGCAACAATCAGAAATATTTCTGTTCTCCTGACAAACAGGATATCAGGTCACTTGGCCTCCTCGACAGTGAGGAATCTGATTGTACGGGGAGATTAAAGTATTGCAAAGAGTCAAGAACCAGCCCCAGTTCTACCTGAGCTTTACCAATGGAGGACAATAGAAACACAAGTACCGGTCTTTACTCCTTAAATACACTCATTGTTCCTTCACATGCATTCAACAGTTAGTTAGAGTTTAGTTTTATAGCTTTAATCTGGCCAGTGAATGACAATAGTAGGTATTCCCAAGGGAGTAACTGGAGCTGGCGTGGCGTCACCACAGGTTTAAGCCCAACGTTTAATGAGCATGCAGCAGATACAGGCAGCTGTGCCAGACAAAACACGGCACAGACAGCCCATTCGCACACTGATGTGAGCATGTTATCCAGCTGCTGCACTGCGTAACACAAGGTTCTGTAACTTTGTATGTACACCACTAATCGTCATTCAGCTGATATTTGACATTGATTATTCTTCTCCGTCTCACAGAATATGATAGGCCTTGGGAACAGTGTGGGGAAAGCCGAACCGGAATTCACAGCTAAAAATACCCACAACGTGATGAGTCAGGATGGACTGAGCAAACAAAAAGAGACCAGTCTAATTTCCTACAGTCTGGCCTTTCAGAAGTTCCAGAGTCCTTTCTATTCAATGATGAGAGCAACATCAAGAAGAGAGAAAAGATCATCTATAGACTAGTGGGACAGAAAGAGATTATGCAGCTTCATTTATATAGCACCAAATCACAACAACCGTTGCCTCTCAGCACTTTAAATTGTAAGGTAAACGCCCTAAAATATTTGAGAGAAAACTCCAACAATGAAATAACCCCCTACGAGCAGGAAAGGAAAAACTCTTAAGGAGAAAAAACGCTCAGGGTAGAGCAGCGTTTAAGCCAGAGTTTAAAATTAATTGCGGAGTTTGTTATTGTATTGTATCTAGAATCTCCAGGTGAAAGTCAATTTAATACATTTTTGGAATAAGGCTGTGACATGGTAAAAACGTGAAACAAATTGTCCTGTGAATACTTTCCAGGTGCAGCATAAAGCAGGGTATCATCTGCATAGCAAGGAAAATCTACGCCATCCCTTCTATTAATATAATCTATTAATATTTCCGAAGGTGATCACATATCCTCCTGACAACCAGCCTGTTCATCTATGTCCTCTTTAATGGACATTTGTTTTTGGTCTATATCGTTTAATCATAAGTCCTGTTGTGCTCAAAAAAAAAGGACATTCTGGCTTTTCCAACGATATCTCGTGTGTTCGTTTGGCCTCTTTCAGCTCCAAACACGCAGGACATCTCAAAAAAAGTTCAGCTAAAAGACACTGGTTTCCTCGGTTCTCAGGAGGATATGATGTAAATAGCAGTGGTCCCAGCACAGAACTTCTGTGTGCGAAGAAGCCTTCCCATTTACATGAGCATGATTCAAACCATTGTGGCGTAATTCCTTTAATACGCTGTTCTGCTTTGTAATAAAATATTGTGGTTAACAATATCAAACGCGTCACAGGTTTGACATGACGTGCGCAGAGATCAGAAGCCATAAGACGGTCATTAGTAACTTTCTGTTTCTATACTGAATTCTGAAACCTGACTGAAATTATTCAGATAAACCATTCCTCTGCAGACGGTCGGTTAGCTGTTTTACTCTTTCAAGAATTTCTGACATAACAGGAAGGTTGGAGGATTGGTCTACAATTAGCTAAGACAGCTGGGTCAAGTAAAGGCTTTTTAAGTAATGGTATGTAACCCTTTAACAGAGATAGAGTGATTAATTAATGGTATGACTTCTTTGAGTAGTCTAGAAGGAACTGAGACTAACAGACACATTGATGGTTTGAAGGGACTGAACAGAACGATCAGAGAGAGTTAAATCAATATCAGCTGTTTTAAACGTTACCTAACGATACATGTGTGGGACAGCTTTTTTTTTTTGTTTCTCTAACGGTAAAATTATAATTGGGGAGAAATTCATGAAATCATTTCTATTTAAAACTGGAGGAAAACTCGGCTCAGCGGAGCTCTGACTTTTGTTAGCCCGGCTACGGTGCTGAAAAGAAACCTGGGATTATTCCTTCTTTTGTTTGTCAGTGATGAAATGGCTTTTTTTAAAATGGAGCAAAAAAAAAACAACCTACTTTTCCAAGTCAGACAAAGGTTTTGTACATTAGCGAAACCATCTCCTCTTCTTCGGCTACAGGTTATCTGCTTTAAGGCGTGCATTTGTGAGCTGTGCCAAGGACTTTGACTGATGAGATTACTAGAAAAGAGAGCTGCTCCATGTAAAGTGGGATTGATGCCATTTCTCCTAAAAAGACCAGGTTTTCCCCAGAAATTATCCGTGAATTCCACATCATTTTTTTGAACGTGACACAGCCAGCGGTTTAGGGGAAAACATGCAGCGAAACATGTCACTACAGTTCTGAATGGAGAGCAGCAAAGTCTGGGTTCTTTTTAGTGTCAGTTTCAGTATTAATCAGTAATAATTTTAGTGACTTTAGTAACTTTGAAATGAATGCAAACAGGTGTCTTTACTGCTGGAGTGAATTCCAATCTTGCAGAGGGTCATTGATTCTTAGTTGGCAGTTTCAAATTTCCTTCAAGGGGGCCTACTACGACCCCAGGAACAGAATCGACTATGGCTGCTCAAGTCTCTAGTGTTATGTTTCATAGACTAGAGTTTTTAGCTTGGCAGGTGTCACACGAGAGAGGAAATTCAATTTGAAACATGAACAGGTTAGTGGAGTAGCAGGGGTACAGCTAACCGGGGTTAGCTACCTGGGAGTCCAAAGCTACAACCAGGCTACATTTATTAAAGTACCGCTGATGCTAAAGGAGGCCGAGGTGGAACTAAGCATTTGAAAAACTCCACAGGAACACGCAGTTGAAGAAGTTGCTGGGGGTGTTTCATTTAAAGGTGTTTCTATAAAAGAGAAAACCAGTTTTCCATCTGTCTCAACTGCATGTCCCATAGTCAGATAGTGTTGGAAAATACCGAAACCAAGCACCAGGAAATAATGTTTCCTTGTTATTGCCAAGCCTTCTCATAGGTGCTCATTTGGATTGAGATCTGATGGCTCTGAAGGCCATAACATACCGCTTTCTTGCTCACCAAACTATTCACTGAGCCATCGTGCCCTATGGATCGGTGCCAGTCATCTCTGAAGAGACCAGATAACTTCATAATAAAACTGCTTAATCACAAGATGAATGTGATAAGAGCGATCACCCTGAAAAACATAATATTAATTTCTGTATTTAATTTGAGAAACTTGCCTTTAAGGGCACACGTGTCCCCTATCAACTCTCATTACAGGTATCAAAATTTATACCACTGTTCTCTCGACCTACGTCACACGTTTGCTCGTCTAGTTGAGAATATGATGAACGTACTCTCACTATATCATTATTCTTTACTTATGCATGTGAAGTCAAAAGGAAGTCTGATGCCTCTTGAATATGCAATTGTCACTGCCCAAGCCAAAGTGTACTTCTCCACATACCAACATTTCAGTGCTACAACTGCATGTACATGACTGTTGTTCTGAAGCTTATATATATATATATATATATAAGCTACTGACATCAAGACCAGGAAGTTCCTGACCATGCATGGAGGGTTTCACCCCAAGTCCAGCACCCTGAGGCTGTATGCTAAGCGGGAGGAAGGAGGCCGGGGACTAGTGAGTATCAGTACCACAGTCCAGGATGAAACAACGAACATCCACGAATACATCAGGAAGATGGCTCCAACCGACCGCGTGCTCAGTGAATACCTCAGGCAGCAGAAACCCAAGAAAGAGGAGGAAGACGAGGAACCATCATGGAAGGACAAGCCCCTGCATGGTATGCACCACC
>VVHJ01064821.1:1236-30027 GCA_015107715.1 Tylochromis polylepis
TCGTGTTTTTCCTCCCCTGCACAAACAGCTTAATTTATTGCATGTCTGTTGAAGTCAACAGCCCTTTATAACCCCACAATAATTTCCCATATGTTCCATATATCACCACAGAGAGGGTGGTGCACAGGGGGAGGGACGAGAAGGGGAAAAAAAGGACTGAAGCAGCAAATATGTTCAAGACCCTACACACACATGCATGTATACACACACACCCACACACACACATACACACATATAAGACCTGGCCAACTGCGACAATAACCTCATCTTAATCAGCCTTGCATTGGTGTGGATGTATGTGTTATTCCCTGCACAGAGCTACACCTGTGGGTGGGCTATGAAATATTAAACACTCTTGTTCATGTTGTTTACTTTCATCATTAGGGGAGAATCCTTGATAATGGAAAATTTCTCTCCTCTGAATCTTCAGCAGGGAGTACCTTGTAAGGGTCTGGCACAACCTCCACTTCTCCAGCAGGACCAGTTTGTTCTTGTCAAAACCCATGTGCCACAACGCAGGCTGATGAGGTGTAGGAGTTCTAAAATAAGAGGGATTTGAGTCAGCAGGCTTCCAAATCACCTTCTTAGTTTAAGTGTTAGTAGCAAACAGGGATGGGCAATGTTTTAACTGTGCCCTCATGTGACTCTCACTTTATATTTCACCACGAGAGTCTCAATGAGCTTACTTTTACTGTACAGATTTGTGAATGTTATTTTATCTGTTTCATCTTATTGGACAATACACAAATGAGAAGTTCCTACTTGATATTGACCATCTACAAAACATTTAAAATATATAAATATATATACAAATAAAAATGTAATGTTTTACATGTTATATACAGATTAGGGAAATTTTGAAGTGTGATGTAAAATATATGAAACAAGATTTTAAAATGTTGCCACCTCCCTCTAGTTATGTGCAAGGTGATATTGTGGCAAATACAATTAGTGTTTTTACACATTTAAAATGTAAGTGTTTATATGCAGCTAAATGGGGAAATGATAAATTGCACAATAAAGAAATAAAGAGATTGTCTGATAACACTTGTTTTAACGGACAAAAAATAAAAATAGTTTAACTTACAGTATAATACAGCCAAAAAATGTCTACAAGTCAAAAATCCACTTGCACGCCATTGTACATGCATGATGTTTAGTATGCACACACAGCAGCTGTAAGAGGTTCTGTATCATTTGTGAGATTTGTTCCAACTTATGCTGGTATTAGTGTCCTTTTGTGCAGCTATGATGTTGCATTAATGTGAACTTCACTCTCACCAGAGAAGTGAAGAAACAGGCAGCCCCCTGTTGGTCTGCTTGATACAGCCAGGGACAGGCTGGGATTCTGGAGGTGGGGGCCAGTTGGCGTTGGTTGTTGGGGTGCCAGAGAACTGATCGATTCCCAGCTGTAGGTGGCCTAGTTAGAAAATGGTGTAGAATACTCCGAAACCTGTCCTGACTACCAAGCAAACCACATATACAGGCACACACACACAAACAAAACAGCATATGTGGCGGGACTATACACTCCAGCAATCATCAGATAAGACAGATGTACTGACTTGAGAAAATTGCTTGGAGTATGAGAGAATCAGTTGGACTCAATAGGTTATCATGTTCTCTGCACTGAATGCTTTATAATTTGATGACTTCTAACGAGATAGAAAATTTGTGATGATAATACACAATAGTTCAACTTATGGCATTTTGCTGAGAATCATCCTTACAGTACTCAAAATAATTTCACAAACAATTTGAAGTTTTTACACGACGAGAGTAAGAGATGATGTTTACCTTAACCTGTGATTCATGGTGAATAATAAAGCTGTATTCTATTTCTTGTTCTGTGATTAAAAGCTCAGAAAAGGCTCAGAGAAGCTCACAGTGTTTCAAGATTTAGCTTTCTATTTTACAGGGGACAGTATAACACCATCATCACGGATAAAAAAACAAAACAACAACAAACATTGTGCTTGATCATACACATGAAATATATATTCAAGTAATAAAGCTGTAATAAAGCAGCTTCTTTCCACAAATGAGTGAATCATCAGGTTGTACTGTGAGAGGAGCCCCATCCCCTGCAACTGCTTATTCATAAAGAAATAGGTTAAGCCTTGATGTTGAAATCACAGGCAGAGTGTAAATCTCCTAAAATCCTTTCATGCTTGTTAAGACAAAGGGGTCTTGTTTGGGAACATATATTTGAGATCATAATTTACAATTGCAAAAGCAACATGTGAATCCCTGCGGATATAATGGTGTAAGAAATGGATGCAAACGTGAACACAGAGCACAGGAGAAAGAGAAAGTGAGACAGGAGGAATGAGCATTTTACTTTAAAGTCTGTCTTCCCTGAGAGCTCACTGGTCTGTAGACATACAACTTATCTTAAAATGAGAGAATGATTTTAGCACTTGGTTCTCTGGGGATAGAAACTGTCTGGACATGGTGTGTACTCAATAGCAGATCAATATCTCTACAATATCAACCAGATCCAAACTGGCTCCCTCCTCCTAGTATCTGAAGAACAAACAACATGATATGAAATATCATTTGATGTTACGTTATTGGCAAATGATTGAAGGTTGCCTGAGGCTAAAGGAGATTTCGTAGGAAAAGAAAATGTAAAGATGTCACAAGTGAATACTTACTAACTGTATCCACAGTTACTGCAGTGAAAAGCCCAGCTGAGTTTATCACAAGTGTTGCCATGCCTAAGTTCAGGTCTATGGTTGCTCAGCCTCAGCAGAACAACCATTACCTTGTTATCATATGCCTAAGCACTGAAGGCCAGGAGGCAAGGAGGGGGGTTTACTGCCTCTCTATCATTGAAGAAACAGGGTTTCTTTTTTTTCCACTTCTTTTTCCTTTCAAACATCACACGGGGATATTATTATCCCTGATGTACTGCTGTAAAAAACTGATATTTAAGCAGTGATGAATCCAGTATGGTACAGCTGAGGCCACCACTTTGCTTATAAGAAGAGAAAGAAAAGAAAATTGGATCCTGCTTGAAACCCTGGCCACTCACTTGATACTTGATGAAAGCCATTTCCTTGGAAATTTATATTAATGCCCCCAAAGACTATATGAAGATGAGGGAAAGATATGTCACAGTGGCTGGAAATGATTCACAGACTGTAACTGGCAACTGCAAGATAAGACATTTTTCTTTGTCACTTCTGCTTAGGGTAGATTCCTGTAACAAACAAAGAGTGAGAAAAAGATGGAAATCGTATTGATTAGAGAAAATAAGTGAAAAGTCAAGGACTTTTCTTTATTCCCAGAAAGCAGTTCTCTAAACTCCTCCTGCTGGATGAGCTTTTGTGAATGGGCTGTAGCTTTCATCCACTATCCTATGCAAACAAGCTGTCCAAGTACCACATTGTTTCAAAAGACCTTGTGACACACAAAAAAGCGGGCAATGTCTTGGACACACATGCGAGCCCAGACTCTTTCACACCCAGGCTAAACGTTTAGCCACCCTGGCTAATTAACTGCTGTGAAAGAGTCTGCATCAAAGGGAGGCGGAATTTGAAGTCTCTCTGACCAACTCTCAGGTCCAGAGGTCAGCCCTCTGCAAGACAGAAGTTAGGACGTCCTGGCCCTGGACCTCTGGACGCTAACCCTTAACCCCTGCTGGAGCATATCAAAGCCTCGGCAGCAGAGGGTTGCACAGACGTCCCCCAACAATAACAGGGAGACATCAAAGAGCTAGTTGGAAAAAGACGTGAGGAAAAAAAATAAAAGGGAGCCAATATCAAATTCCCTCTTATTCTACAGATATTCCAAAAGATGAATATAATTAATCTCTCCAAGTTGTCATGGGTCTAAAGGGCCCTTGCTGTGCTGCAGCCTCCTTGGGGCACTTGAGGAGAATTATGTGATTAAACAGACCTGTGAATTCTGGACACAGGCGGAGAGAAGAAAGCTTCAGTCCTCTTCATAATGCCCCTAATGAAGTGGCTGGTGGCTCCGTCATCCCTGGCTGGGCCTTGTGCAGCCTGTTCACAATCTGTCTAATGACAGAGCGGGGGCTGCAGAGCGCACCAGTGCTTCCCAATGAGCCACAAAGGGAGATCACAGGCTCCATTGTGACTATGCACAGGAGCTTAGCACTCATCAGACCCAATAAACCTGTCTCTAGTCAGGATAGGACACACCCCTCCGCTGCCAGCCAACAGCCCCTCTCAGCACACTCCTTCAGTTGTCAGTCGTGCAGTCTATCATTATGACATCATCATGTCATGCCCTCATCACCTACTGAAATGCAACTTGCACTCTTTGTCAGTACTGTTTATATTTACATGTTGACATTGGAATAACAGGCCTTTTTTTCTCTCTTGGCCACTGCCAGTTTGTCCACTGTAGTCCAGATAATGTATGGGTATGTATCTGCATACACTGAGTGTTTACTTGCCTGCCCTTTTGCCTCCATTTTAAACGGGGCCGCTCCTCTTGGCCTGTGCTGCCTCCTGGAGCTCTTGCCAAACGTATGCAAATGAGCATGTCCACAATGGTGCCCACAGCTGCATGCAGTCAGCCAAAGACAGAGGACAAGGCAGCCATCCCTTTCATCCGTAACCCCTGATCCCATCTCAGTGATACGTCATTTTCACCCCAACATTGTTCCCCTCCAAAGAACCTTGTCGCCTCACAGCCCAGATACCCACTCCCTACAGCTTTTCTGTATACACGCTGACGAGCCTTTGGCCTGGTTCTTAGGAACACAGGACAAAGTGTCTAGAATCTGCTCAGACATTCTGCATCCTGATTCACATACCTCCACCCCGTCAATGGCTCTTGAACCTTTGTGAGGCCAAAGTGAAAAAGGAAATGTGGGGAAAAGTAAACAACTTGTGTCTTTTTTTGGTCTGCACTTTTTGAACAGGCTTTCCTCTGGGGTCATTATTTGGGCTAAAATTACTGTGCAGAGCGGACAAGGACAGAGGGAGGGAGGAGTGAGGAGGAGGTTTATCCAAAAAGAGTGGGGGTAAAGAACCTGATTGCTTTAATCTCAGTGCTCGCGGCGCACCCCTTTTCATAAAGCTCTTTGGCCGTGTGATTCAGACCCAGGCCCCAGTGTTCTGCGCCCCACTATTGTTCTCACATGAAAATCAATTCCCTTGAAGACCCTCCTTAATCCCGTTTTTGGCGTCAACAATGGCCACTTGTGCACGGCCCTGATAGACTAAGAGCTGGGATGATGCGGCTGTCTGCTCTGATTCCAGCCCATTCAGGTAATGGCGGCCTGCATCACTTTGTAGTGCCAAGCGCAGGACTCGACAGGAAGACGTTTACGATCATAATTTCCTGCAGAGCAGAGGCCCGGGCACCCTACACACCCACAAGACTTTTAATTAGGGCAGACAACCACAGAGATTAGAGATCTGCCTGTAACAATGACTGTCCCTTTGAACGGACCTCAGCCTCTGTCCCCAATGAGCCCATATGGAGGGCATAGTGCCATGATCAGGCTAATAACGATCACTTTAGCAATAGCACACAGCAGTGGTCTCCACACTGGCCCATATGTTATGTAGATCGGCACAGTTCTCTCTATATACAAATACATATACTGAAAATAATTATGATGTTGGCAGTCAGACTCAGCTAAACTACTAAATAAGAGTCAAATAAAATAAAAGTTAATTTATTTTTTTCATCAAAATACTCAGAAGGAAATCAAACCTTCTTCTGAGGAGTCCTAAGGGCAACTCAGAATGGCTTCTGTTCATAACTCTGTTTTCAGTTTCAGATAGATTTTCAGATGCTCAACCCTCTTTTTTTTCTTGAAGACAAAAACAGTCATGTCTTGGCCTGTCAGGTGCTGGTTTTCGACAAGTTCTGATGTCCGCTCATCTTTTTATTGGATTCATACATCAAAACAGTGCAGTTTCCGTGATTGCTGGACTTCAGATATAAGCTTTGATGCAGCCTTCTTCTAACTCTCCAAAGACCAACAGGGAAGGCAGCAGAGAGCAGCATCACAGCAACAATCCCCCTTAATTACAGTCAGAGCTATATCTAAAAATCCTGATGAGGGATACAAAGGCCTAAGTCTACAGAAGAGATTTCATTACTCGTTCTTCTCCTTACCTTTTCTGTGTTTGGCAAAGAAAAGGAACAAAGGAGGAACCCTACTGATTGAAAACTAGCAGAACAGTGAAACAACAGGACACAACTGATCGCTCATGCATGGCTGGGATTAGGATAAAAGTAGAAAGAGCATGGAGAAGAAAGCACACAACAAAAGAAACAGGGGACTGACAAACTTTTTTTCTTTTTCTTTTGTGGCGAAAAGGATGGAAAAAAGGTCTGGTCATATGAAAAGATAGAGAGAGAACGATTACCAAACAGAGGCGGTCCTTTTCAGCCTCTGTACGCCTCCACTCTTGTTCCTTTTAACCAGCTACATGAAAGATGAAGCTCAGGTCTCTGGTGACCAATATGACACAAACACAGCAGATAAAAATGAATTGTTTATCATGATATTAGTATTAATCCATTCATTATTTGTTTAAAGGCAAGCTGGTTGCATGCCAGCTATCTTCAATGTGAATTTCTAAGAGCAAAAGAATGGGACATTGTGATTCCCATTGACCAACTGGCTTGTGAAAGTTGTTCATTACACACTAACTAACAAGACAGCAGTCTTTTCAGCCCCTGCCTCCACTAAGTGGAGATCATCCAACAATACTCTGAGTGCCTCCCCTGCTTTTGGACTCCGTTCAAATTGTATTCTATTCGTTATTTATCTCCCTCAACAAAAAAGGAGGGGAAGGCAAGTGATTAGAATTTCTGTCTCTGACTTCTTCTCATTTAAGGGGGCATTTGTGAATGTGGGGAGGTGATGGCTACGCCTTTATTTCAGCTGGCTTGTTTTAAGTGGTGCACCACTAGTCCTCTCTCAGTTTGGACTAAGGGTGAGTGCGAGGGCACAGTTCACTTGTCTGAAGGTGAATGAGGTCATATTGTAAGAGTGAAGTGAAGCACAAGCGTTCGAGAGTGGCTCTGGAAATCTTATGGCAATTGTGTAGACATAAGTAAAGCCTTAACTCACAGCTAAACATGTCAGAGTGTTTGTGTGGCATTCAGCGAAAGGTACGGATCCTAAAAGAGTGGGTTAAAGTGTGGTCACTCCTTTGTGAGACTAGCTTTAGTTGTGCAGCTTTTAAGGCCATCTACACTGCTGTAAGTGTAAAAGCAATAACTATATTTGGAATTTTTTTTCTCATATCTGTTTTTGTTCTCTTTTCTTCTGACCCAACATAAAAAAAGTGATGTGGCAAACTATGCTCACATATTTGGCAAAGATGACAAAAAGAAGAAAAAAAACACTATACATCATTTTTTATTGCATTAATCAGGGAAATTGTTCCTGTTTGATCATTTCTAAACACATTACATGTTTCAGGTTTTTAAGTAATTTGCTGAGGAAAAGTATTAAGGTGATATACAATCATTCAGCATGTTGTTCAGCTGGCGCAGAAGCCTCTCTCCGCTCTCCAGGACCCAAAACAAAACATTACATTTTCTATACCACACTGAATTAAGACAATGTGGCTGCATTTTAGTTCAGTCATGAGCTGTGAAATGTTATCTTCAGTGAGCAGCACACAATTAAAATTACCCCACTTCTGCAAATTTGTTGCAAAAAGTTTCATCATATTGTTTGGGAAAATAGCAAAAACAAAAAGAATAAGGCCTAAGCTGAAAATAATGAGGACTGAATATCGTAAGTTAGCAGAATTGTGAGCACTGATGGATGTGAAATAAATCTACAACAATAAGAGAACTAAAAATTGTTTTGATAGACACTGTGTGCAGCACCACACCAGTGTGTCTCTGAGGTGCACTGAAATCCCCAAAATACAGCTCAGCATAAAAGAAAGAGATGAGTCTTTAAGTGGCTGCTGAGGGAAAAGACTCTGTTGCATTGACCATACAAAAGCAAAAAATAAATACAGCAGTGTGAAAGCGGTATACTTTGTACCTAAAAATAATAACTGTCTACAAAAAAGAAATCTAATCTAAGGCTTTTAATTTACTCATTAATAGCTGTCAGACTTTTCATTCTATTTGAGTCAACACATTTTTTATTAAATATTTTATTCCATTTGTCTGAATGTTCACAGTTCTGTGTTCTGAAGCTGTAAAATTAAACATTTAATCAGTGCAATGGGATCTTACTTAAATAATTTTTGATGATATAGGTTAAGATTTTTTTTTTTAATTTCATTGGTTTTAACCAATTGAAGAAGTATGTTTTGCCAAGAAATTCAATGTTTTACTTCGGTTTTGCCTGCAGCACTTGAAAAATGAACAATACTGCTAATGCTGGAGGACAAACAAGTTAAAAGACAGTATTTAGCCTACACAAATGTGTAATAATTAAACACCACAGAGGCCTCAATTTCATATGTATGCCTGAACATAATCTTGAGATCATTTCTGCCAGTCGTCTTATGTTCAATTTACAAAAGATGTTGAGCTTTACAAAAGCTTCCCATTTGTAACTTCCACACGTGCAAGGTATAAATCCTGATTTAAATTCATGGTATCAGGTTTGCGAGTTGCCTTTATATTATGCAAGCTCAAACAATGGTTAGTCAGGAGCACCTGTGGACCAACTGAGAAAAGCAAACTTTTTGGGAGATGAGATGTCAACAGTGACAGAAAAGTCTAAAGCCAAACAACTTTTAATATTTTGGCAGACTAAATAGAGTAAGGTGCACCATCCCCACTAAACCAGTGAGAAAATCAGGTTGGGCCCAGACATTGCTGAGAGGTAAGACCACTTCTATGTGAAAGTAAGGTTTTGTAAATAACTACCAACTTATATATCAGTTGCTGCTTAAATTAGGATCAAAATCAATTATGAGTCCATTTTATAAATGAGGCCTCAGACCTTTAGGTAGCAGCACAGACACTGTTGCCTTTATTCATATGTTTACTTAAGTGGTCCTTTGTCTTTTCAGGAAGTTCTCTCTATTATAGTGAAATATAAAACACACGTGTTGTCAAAGAGGCTTTTTGGAAAACAATAGTGTCTGTCCTCGAATGAAGGAGTCTATGGGGGATTTTTTTTTGTGCCACCCCCGATTCTCTCGCATCTCGTAGATGGCTCCTCTAATCGCCATGACTGACTGACCTTTAGGCCGGTCCCCTTCTGGGATTTACAGCTTTCACTGGCTTGACCTTTGCCACTCAACACTCCTACAGACACTCCCTTCACATGAATTCAGCCTCGAAGCTGGACAAGAGCTACTGCTGGCTGACGTGTAGGCTGCCACTGCTACCTCAGCATGTCAAAACCTCTCTAGGTGGTATGATTCAGTCAGTGGTTCATTAACCCCCACCTCCGACCACCCCATCTGCCCCCCACCTGCATAAAGAAAGTTTCCCCTTTGGCCTGGAGCTAGGTAGATCTGCTTAAAGCTAGTCCTAATGACGTGTGCCATGGTAGGAGAGGCTAAATGCCACCGCCACATGTGGGGATGATTACAGGAAGTGGTTCAGAGTTCCAGGGGACCTCAGGACTTTGAGGGTGGGAGTGGGGGAACTCAGTTGGGGCACAGAGGCAGTGAATTCCCAGAGGCCATTGTATGGAGCAACTCAGCAAAAGCCTCATCTTGGCCAGGTCACGCAAATTTAGGAACCAATAAATTGCAGGTCTGATGGGGGTTGTGCTTTCTTTATTCTTTAATTAAACAACAGCCTTGCTTTGTCTCAGCAGAATTCAAGCAAAAGCTAAAAAACAAAAAAGGAGCCTGGGGTCTTCTTGGAATGGTCAGTACTTCTATAAGTTGCACAAAACTGCAGTTTCCAGGGGTCTGAATAAAATTCACCAGACTTAGGGTGACCCTGATTTGATAACCCTAGTCGGCATAACCCTCCTATTCCTAGAAACACAGTAGCTAAAGCAATACAGCATATTCTGTTTTGGGAAGCAGCTAATCACCCCTGAGCAAACATGTGTACTGAAGTGTGAAGGCCCCATTTCTTGCACACTTCATAATGAATCTTGTTTTACTCCACTGCTATTCTTCACCACACTGACCAGCATGGCCAAATCAGAGATTGCACTTCTGTGATCTTCTGCAGTCACTAGAAGAAAAAAAAAATGGACAGAGGGACAATATGATAAAACAATAAGAGTAACAGATTTGCCCTTTGCCCTGCAAACTGTTTCAACAGGCTGGAGGAGCATCTATGTCAGTTTTTATTTAGACTTGCCAGAATGAAGCTCATTCTTCCCACTTCTCAGTCTGCATACTTCAAAGGTCACAAGTTATTATTTATTGCTTTGTTTGACTGTGGCTAATGAAATCCCTAGTGCCTTAATAAAACAAGTTGGTAACCTCCTTCCCAATGAAGAGGTCGTTTCTCTCTTTTCTCACAGACAAACAAAAACAAAACAACAAAGAGAGGCGGTACATAAAGGAGCTTTGGTCAGATGGGTCACATGCTGTCCATTGAGTCTCCGGTCCATCAAGACCATTCAGCAGGCACTATAAAACTGGCAAGCTGCTTAAATACCTGACAGTAAGAAAAGAAACAAAAACAAAGAGAAAGAGGGGGGGGCAAAAGATAAAATAAATAAGACAGCCCCTATTACTGATGTGTATAGATGGTGCCGGAGAGTCACTGACAATTCAAGAAATGTGGCAGTGGTCACAAAAGACGGCTGGAAAATACTGAAGGAGCTTGCTGGGCACATTTTTTAGGCCTTTCCCTCTTGGACCCCCTTTTGAGTCTTTGTCTATGCTCTGAGTCCATGAGAAAAGTCAATCACAGACACTTGGGTGAAGATTCTTGCTTTTCCTTTCCTTCTGGCAGTTAGTTCCTCAGTATTAAGCCTAAGCCAAGATACTCAATGTTTACATAACTAATTAAAGATGCTGATCTCTATTCCAGCAAAACAACAATTAAAGGAAATACTAGAAATACAGTGATTTTCCTGTCATAGCCTGATTAAGATGTAACTCATATTTTAGCCTGAAAATATGGCAACATCAAAAGATGAGTGGAGAAGAAAGATAAATACTGGGCAGTCATTAAAATCCATATTTATGCAGCCCAATTTTCCTTGTGAGGGAATTCAATGTGTTGGTTAGTTGGCTCCATTTGATCTGTGCTGAGAAAAGAGATGTCTGAACCTCCGGGGCTTGTGATCCCAGGCTAATGCATGGGCAAAAACAGTCAATTATATTGTAAATTACGGGGAGAGGGGCATCAAAACGTTTGAACGACACAGTTTTTTTTTTAATTTCTTTTTTTTTATAGGTTTTAAAATCTCTGGATTGCAAAGAATTGCAAAAATAAACAGGTTGGACCAGTGAGCATTTGGAGAATGAGATTTATCAACAATGACATTTAATCACCGCCAGGTAATGAACAATTTGTGCAGCAATGCAGCACTGTTCAAGAAGACAAACACACAAAAATATCATCAACTTAAAGTACATTTTAAACCCACACACCACACGACAATGACACAAGAAGTCTTTCGGAAACTATAAAGAACAAAGTTTACATCAGTTTCTCTTCAATCTGTTTCTACATCTGTGACTCTTCTTCTTGCTCTCTAAAAAAAAGCTAAACAGTTAGATGTTGCTTAGTCCTTTTATTTCCCAATTCCAGCTGAGTAAATGCACAATAGTATACACCCCCTTTTTTAACAGAGCCCCACAAGAATTCAACAGTCTGCAAAACTCTCAACAAAGACTTCCTTGCCTGCAAACTAACACTAGTATTAAAGTTTACTCTTTATTTGAATGGGAAGTGGTTTCATCTTCAAGCCAAGGAATATATCTATGATTTCTTCAGTGTTCCATTTTTATCTATTGTTAGCTACAACTCAGGATGCATGTGCGTTTGAGTGGTGAGGAGTGCATTTGTGCGTCAACCTGCTCAGTCTATGTCTGCAACCCCATTCTGCAAGTCACAAATAATAACCTTTAAACAGTCTGCTGACCTTTACACACTTCTGACCGGCATGGTGTGACCCTCTAAAAACAAACAATTCATGCCTGTAGTCTTACCACTATATAGTGAAGCATAAACCAAATTTTTCATGCTATTTTTCAAAAGTATCTCACATTACATGAAGGAAAATATTAATTGTTTTGCAAATTAATACAGAATGCAACTGACAAAATAGCATCTTATAAATATATGCCACGCACCCCATGCTAAGACAGACAATAATGCGTGCATATTTTCATTGATTTGGGTACCCTTCGCATGTACATTTCAAAATTGAATTCCACTTTGTCACTGAGACCAGTGGGCAAAAACTAAATACCAGTTAATTCTCTGCTTGAGATAGCATATAGATGAGTAATCATCTGTCATAATCTTAGCAATGTTTCTTTCTGTAATGGAATAGATATTATACTATTTCTTGCATGATGAGATGTGGTCGGCTTTCCCTTTGATCTTGTGCACTCACTAGGAAGAGGCAGATTAAAAGGTTCATGAAATCAAAATAAATCTTGGATTGGTTTTTAGTAAAGTGCTAAAATTAAAAAAAAAATTTAAAAAAAATGTGAAAAAGCTTTATGCAAAACGTCATACATGTGGTGGCAACACCAACATCTGTCTCGTGCTCATATAACCTGGTATATTTCTAATGTCCTCATTTGAAATGCACTGCCAGCCAGCATGCTGCAGATGCATTAAGGGATCACATACAACCTGAAAATCTACACTTTTAGGTTATGCTTTAACATGTGCCCAGAGATCACAGTCTATAAAATAATAAGCATGTCTTTGGTCATATTGCTGTGTGGTCAGAGGAAAGATGAGGGCTCCTTTTAGTGCTGGGCTAAATTCAGGGGGGTGGCTATTTGAAGTGTACACAGAGAGCTTGGTTTGATTGGATAAATCTAGGGCTTCACAGAAGAGCTGCCCCTGGTACAGGAGGCGGAGAGTAGATTTTTTTTTTTTTTTCCTGTGGCATTTTTCCCCCATATAAGAAAAAAAAGATGGGCACTGGAGCTAGGCTGGAACGTGATCATAGGCCAGCACCAGACCAGAGAGCTCCCCATTAAGGTTTTGGGTTATAAACAGCATCTGTTTCAAATGGGGCTAAGACTAGAGGAGCTCTCATTCCCTCTTTCCCTCTGCCTGTACCACAGATCTGGCACAAACCATGAAGTCTCTCTTTTCTCCCTTTGCTTTTCCCATCTCATCTCATTGCGTCTCTTTTCTCTTTCCTCTTTAGAGTTTTTATATGCCTCCTGCTCATTATGGTCCTTTTCTTTTAAAGAAAGGGATTTATTTAGTGGGTGGAGGTGGGGGGAAGCTGAACACAGTATTGGCATGCATACTGGTTCGAGTATAGTGCAATAACTTAACTGCTGCAAAAGTGACAGTAAAAACCACAAAATCACCAGTTTTCTGAACTGGCTTCTGTAATCCTTTCCTTATTGTTCCTTGAAGGAACAATAAGAAGGAGAAGGTCATTTGAGAAAGAAATAGGAATTCCATGTGGTCTTGAGATGAAAACAGTCCACACAATTTTTTCAAAACTTAGGTAAATGGCTTCATATTATAATTAATACTATTTTACTATTATCTTAATTTGAAAGGAGTCTGCCAGCTGAGGCCACTTTTCTCACAAGGACAGTCAAAAAGGCGGTGTGTTGCCCTCTGCTGGACAAGATATAAAACCGTTTGCTGAGACATTTCACTTCACAGTGAGACAGTTTTCTTTATTTATTGGATTCTAATATAGACATCACAGGTTTTTTTTGTTTGTTTGTTTTGTTTTTGTTTTATCCATAATCGATATTTGATCTATTGGTGTATAATTAAAGTTAATGTCACAGAAGGAATAATTAGCAAAAAGTCAACGGCACGTTGGCCTGGTTGAAGAGGTTGAAGCTGCAGCAACATTTGTAGTATGAAAAACAACTGCTGCTTGACTCTGATGGAGGCTTCAGGCTGAAACACGTTAGTCAAGCAATAAAGTTGTTTTTCATACTACATATGTTGCTGCAGCTTCAACATCTTAAGACTTTTGCTCTTCTTGGAAGCAGGTGAACTTGTGCCAGAAACCTCTACAGTATTTCCAAAGAATTTGGTCTGGTTGTAAATGTTTTAGAAAGTCAGTTTCAAACACACAGATAATTACCTTATCTGTCTTAAGACATTACAAAACCTGAGACAGGTTCAAGTATCTTATGGTCAGAGTAAACAGGACGTGTGTTATATTCACACCAAGACCTCAGTAATCCTTTCTGTGTGGACTGGTATCATTAAAGCATTCTTGGGACGTGCATTTCTTTAAGATAAATGGACATTTAACTTATTTTTTTATTAGAAATATACTGACTATTGCTGTTCTTTAGACTGATACACTGAGAAAAAAGAAATGTCACTTCATTAAAATCCAGCGTGCCTTTGTTGGTAAGTGATAAGGTGGCTGATTTCAAGTTGAAAGACTGGAGAGAGGGTGGAGGTAGGTCTTTGTTCGCAGCTTGATGAGTGTGTGTGCAGAGCTCTAAGCTGCACGCTGAACACTATGTATTAAAGGTTACAGCAGATTGAGGTGCCTGGAGTAAGAGGGGGAGAAGAGAGGGAACGGGGTGAAAGAACGGCAGAGAAATAAAGACTTTTTCTCAAAGAAAGTCACTACTTTTTTCTATTCAGTAATGACATGACACAAAGTTTCTGCTTTGTTCCTCGCTTTTTACGGTGTGACAGCTGAGCTGCAATAAGAGTTTCAGTTGTGGGGGGGGACATATGTACACTCAGCCACTCTCTTTCTGACATCCGTGTCAAAATAAGCCCTTGGAAAACATATTTTTACCTATTCTGTTTCCTTCAAATCATCCAAGAGAGAGAAATTAAAGCATGTCAAATGGCTCACTGTGTGATTTAAAGGACTTTCTGACACAACAGTACTACACTGTAATAGACTGGCCATGATGCTCGGCATGAAAGGTGGGTGAGCACTGGCTTACACTATCATAGGAGACTGTCTGGACTGAGACTGGTCAACAGATGGTCACCTGGATTAATGGAGTCAATTAATTCATCCCATTATGTCATTAAGGCTGGGGTAAAATGAGCAGAGAGGGTCAACCTTAGCTTCCTCAGAGGTATCCGTTTATCTGCTTTAAGTCCTAAAGAAAAACTAAACAAAGCAAAAACAGCAAAGCAAACTAGGCAATCCAACATTTATATTTTGCCACATTGCCTGAATCTCACACCTAGCCAAATATAATCATGTGCCAAAAATGTGTTCAAAAATCATAACAAAAATCACTTAATAAGTGTAATTTCATTCCACATTTAGGAGTGCTACCTACTCCGAATCTTTGATCTTGACTTTTTTTTCTTTTTGCCGTGACACACCCTCAAAAATGGTAACATATCTACAGACATTGATGCAAAGGTTTTGTTTTTTTTTTAAATGAAAAATTTTAAACTGAATAAATTTTCTATTCAAACATTTACTTCATGTCCCATACAATAAATACTGTATCTATAACGAAGTAAATCTGTTGTCGTGTCACCTCTTTGCAGTAACCCATTTGTGTCCACTAGAGGGAGATCTAGTGTAACAGTAGCAACTCCCATTCAACTCTGATCTGGTCCCGTGCACACACTGACTTGCTGAGAGGGGATCTGAGGTGAAAACACTGTTTTGAGGGCACAGCTGATGAAATGTTGAATCACAGTGAGAAAGGGATGACATGAAAGTGTTGACATCTTACTGTTCACTCCCTGCCTTCCTCCCCTAAGATCCGTGAGCACATCCATTACATCTGGATTCAGACAGAATTAAGTAGTCTTCATTATGTGGCTTCCTGCGTTACTGCAATAGCTTTTTCAAGCATCTGCAAGTCTGCTTGAATATTTAAATTTGCTTTATTGTATAATAAATCCTCTAATTACTCATGTGGTGAGAATGTATAAGTATCGGGGCTGAAAAAAGTCAAAGAATGATGTAAAGCATTTCATGTCAGGATCAATACATCTAGACTTAGCCTGTCACCAGTTATCTCATGTTTCAATTATAAACCTTACTTCTATTATGTTGAAAGCTCCTTGACAACATGTGTCCTGAAATGCAAGATGAAAGAGTACAACACTTTATGAAGAGCATAACAGATTATCTACTTTAGCTTTAAGCCACTCAGTTCATTCCAATCAGAACAAAATATTCTGAAAGCAAAACACTTGTCATTGGATGGTATTTAATTCCACCATTTATATTAGGGTATCTTACAAAAGTGACATTGTGTTAATTTGGCTGAAAGGGCAAAGATAATAGCAGAAAACCTCTCAAATAGGGACTTCGGCAAGGCATTTCCCAGTGGGAGGCATGCTCATTGGGGGGTATGTCCGGCTGGAGACCTCCTGTGCACTTGGGGGTGAAACACACAGACACACAAGCACACACACACAGATACAACCATTTTGTAAGCTCACCTACTCCTATTAATTGCCACTGTGTAATCTCCCAGGGTCTTCACACATATTAAGAGCAGTCCCTGTGCTCATTTAATTTAATGTTGGTTAGGAAGAGAAGATAAGAGGCCGGACAGTTAAGCTGATCTTTCTTGCCGCCCCCTTGCTCGGTATCTTATTGAAAACCCAGCCCAGCCAGAAAAGAGGATGTTGTCTAAGACATGACTAATCTTGGTAAAAACTCCTTGTCTGTTCAGTGTCTGAAAACAACATCATCTGTGAATCTGTTGACCTTTCTGTCTGTTTGCCCTAAAAGATTGTCATTTGGGAGCTGGTGGATTAGACTACCTGTTTATGGTTTTGAGGAGCCTTAAGGTCTGAGTGATGCAAGAAAATAGCATGGACATCAGTGTGGCTAGTGGGGTGTCTCTCACTGCCCTTTGCTGGATTGCATTTGCTACATCAAAGAACCTTGCATTCTCAGTGCTTACACCAGAGCAAAGCTATCGGGTTTGGAGATTAGTTCTCACTGGGAAGCTTGAGAAAATAATGTTGGTGCAGCTCATTTATGGTTAGAGTAAGTAAGAAGGTAGAGTAGAATAGAGTAAAATAGAGTAGAGAGGAGGAGACAAGAGCAGAGGAGAGAAGAAGACATGAGGTTCAATGAGGTGACACCATATTTACTCATTATATTTTTAGCCTAGAATTTTCAAAGTCAGCCTGTGAGGTGCTGTAATTAAACATTTCAAACTTCACTTGGAACTTAACATTCCTCAAATAGAAACTTTACTGCACCATGAAAGCTTTTACCCAACGTAAGTGGAAGAGCTGAAGGACAAACCTGTCTCCCGATTTCCTTTGATCCAAGTGAGATATGACAGTCGGGTGGCATGAGGAAGGAACGTGCCTTACAGGTGTTAATACTGTGCTGATCCCATGTCTTACTATGCAAATATACATAACATTAAAACCACCTCCCTTAAACTGTCTAGGTCCCTGAACTATTAGGTCCCGTGGCTTGCAGGGTGGGGCCTTCATGGATTAAGTTTGTTCCAGTGTGTCCCATGGATGCCTGACGGGAATATAATCTCAGGAGACTGGATCTTTGTCATGCTCATCAAAGCCATTCCTAAACAGTTTTTCTGGTTTGGAGGAAGAAGGCGGCTGGTGTGGGGATGTAACTTTGTCCTATGTTTTCACTCTCTAAGAATGTTTAGGTGGTTGGTGTATGTCAGTGACAGGGCCAGTGTTTTCAAGCAAAAGATTTTATTGTAGCAATGTTCATTTAACCCATCAATGGTTTTAATGCTTTGGTTAATTGGTGTGATCTCTTATATATCATCTTAAACATAAAAATCATAAAAATAAAAATTAAGGTCTGTACTTTAACAGTAAGACAAGCAAGCATGCTTTTTTCTGATTCACAAACATTCCCTTTGCTTTGTTTTGTTTGCATCAGTTTGTTCGTTTGTCAGCAGATGGCAGCATTGCACAGAAAATGCAGCCCAGGAAAGCATGACAGAATTCAGAAAAATGTCACAGGGACCTTAATTAATTCCATCTCTTTCCTTGATGTATTTATATCCACTGCATTTTTGCTCTTATTGAGAACAGTTGCTTTTCTTGCTGCCACATTTATTTTTACTCGCATAAAAATGACAGAATGCACAAGAGCGTGTTTTGACATGAGTCTCCTGGGACTGTTATGATGTGCACCTATGTCCCCTTATGATTTCTCTGCAATAATATCTGTCTGATCAGTGAAAACAAATGGACAAGCTGAGTTCCATAATGAAAAATATTATGAATAATTCTGTTGTCTTTTTTACCGAAAAGAAGTACAGATATGTTCCAGATTCCTTCCTGCGAAGAAAACAGCAAATAGCTTGTAGTGCATATAAGTAAGCCGTTCTGTCCCTTATCATATTTCCACTTGAAGCAAACTTACTTGAAGCTTGTATCTTCAGCAGCCCTAAGCCCACTTAGTCCTAAAGAGCCTTTACTCGCTCCCGTATCTTATCACGGGGTTGGTTAATGACTATGCAGAGTAAAATGGATCAGCCTGACAGGCCGTGGCTCTACAGGGAACATTTCCACTTATGAGTGCTAACCTCTAGAGCCACTTTGTGTAAGCACTAATACGGTTTGTGGCTGGCTGGCTGTGGACTCTTAATGCACCAAAAAGGAAATAGAGGCTGAGTGAAATCAGGACGTTGTTGCAAAAATGAGATGATGTGATATGACTGAGGAGGAGGGAGAGGAGGATGGCTGGTGCACTGAGTCAGTGGAGGAGATGTGAAGCTGCTAAGAGAAACATGACCCCTGGGCATTTTCCCCATTGCAAAGAACTGTGTAAAGTGAGATTAGCTGGGCTGCAGGGGACATTAACACCGGAGTCTCTAGCGCAAATAGCTCATTTATCAGAGTCTCGAAAACATCACAAGACAAGATAAGGTGTGTGGTAATTTAGCACACACACTGTAACTAGCAGCATTAAGAAAATGGGCATTAAGAAAAATGGTATAATTTCTCATATGGTCCTGCTTCTTAAAGTGCAAAACAATAGCCCACAACCTGCCAATCCATTTGTGTTTTGCAGAAATCCAACAAAATCTTTTGGAAGCCTATAGCATGGCCAAAATTACTCTCAAGAAAAAAACACAAAACAAAACAAAACAAAAAAACTGTGACTGTCTCTGAGGGCTTTCTCCCCAAAACAAATGGCAGTAGTAGAATAAGCTTTTTGTAGCCAAAATAAATAAATAAATAAATAATCAAAAACCATTTTTATGTGAGTTTGTATGTGTGTGAGGAAGGAGGATTTTAAGTTCAACATTGTTGTTGCTGGCTATAAGAATAGTCCAATTAACAATCAGCTGAAAACAGAAAAAACATTCGTCATCTCTATCCACTCTATTTTCATTTTGTATGTGCCAGTATTCATTTTACCCTTGACGAAGATGAAAAGTAGCTGCTGTAGCCTTGTATCCTACCTACCCACCACAGCCAGACATTTGTATGACACTATGTTTAAAAATGCATTTTCCCACAAAATCCTTACATGACTCTGATATTCTGCCTTCTCTTTCACAATTTTTCACGCTGTTAAATTAAGGAAGGGCATGCTTTTTCTCTCCTGCTCGAACTTTTCTTGACACAGAGGTCTTGCCTTGGCCCAGTTCTTTTTCTTTCACATCTATTAGGCATCCACAGTCTTCAGCTAAAATTAGTGTTTTATTATTGAGCTGCCTTTGATCAAGATATGGCATATGCCTTACCCTCTTCACACCTGCAACCCCAGAAAGACTCTAAATTTATCTGAATGACCAACCTTATTTATAAGATGTAAACCGCTCTCGATGGCTCAGGCTTTAAGGTTTATAAAAAAGATCTCTATCTGCAGCCTGACATCCAACGCTGTCAGCCTCCACAGACCAGGCATGCTGTTATTACATAATCACAATCTGAATATGGGAGAGAAGACAGGAAGAAACAGATATACTGTACTGATGATAATTATCTAGCACTCCATCCCAGTGCTGTAACATCCTGATAATACTGACTGTACAGTAGATCAAAGACACAAACTTCAAATTCAGATTTCTCTAGATTCTTTGAAAAGTGACTAGCTGTTATCTCTTTCGTGGATGGCATTCATACTAAAACAGTCTCTGCCATTGCAGAGAAGAATTTCTGTAGTATTTAATATCTTTTCAAATAATGGCTAATTAAATGTTGATTATTCTGTAATCGGACTGCACATCAGTTAATAAGTGATATGTCCTTAATAAAACAGTGGGTAGATCATTTAAATTACATCACAAAGACAAGGGCAGTCTCCATTTCTGTGTCAATTAAAATTCACACATCTGCAGTTTAATAAAGTAAAGACTAAGTTGAGATGTGACCCAGACATCAAAGAGGAATAATTATCTTGATAAAGATATCTTACCAAACTCAGCTATGTGGACTTGAAAAATAAAAAAAGATGGATGTGCTCTATTGATTTTCTGGCCTGAGCTTTCTCATTTCTTTGAGGTACAATTGTGCATTTTTGTTTACTTTCTATTGATTGATGACAATAGCTTTCCCATCTAGCTTAGCCACCTGCCATCTGGCTGAAGTAAAAATGAGTTTGTGACGTTGTTGTGGGAGAGAATTTCTCTTTGTTATTTGTGGAAATGCCAAGTGTTTATACAGTGTGAACAAATGTGAATACAAGCCTTAAACTAAGTTATCGCTATTCTTTAGCAGAAAAAAGACAATCTTCCTGTCTCTTAACTTTTACATAGAATTTATGAGACATTTGCTCCATCACGGTTTGTAGTTTTGGGTCTTACTGTGTCTGATTATGATGTTGTGTCCTTCTGGGAGCAGTGAAGTTAGGGTTAAGTGCTGTCAGGGGTTAGGTTAGGGTTAAGGGCATGAATGACATGACTGGACTTGTAAATCACATGAAGGAGGAAATGAGGCAGAGAGAAAGTGAATATCAGTCTGTTTGGACGGAAGTTCATGTCACAGTCCTGGGTCATTTGACCCAGTGTTTTGAGTTTTCTCATATTTTGAAATTCATTGTTTATGTTTAAATCTCATTTAGTTATCTAAGCTCATTTCTATTATGCCTAGGTTGCCCTGTTATAGTTTATCTATTAGATTCCCCTTGTGTCTTCATCCCCTGTGTTTAAGTCTCCCTCACCCTTCATGTGTTTCAGTAATGTCTTTGTCCCCCGTCTCCTCCTCCTGTTTACATGTTTTCCTCGTGTGACCCATTCCTTCTGTCATGTGTGTTCCCCTCAGCCATCATGTTCTGTTTGTGCTTTGTTATGTCCATGTCTCATCTCCAGTCCTCTTTTCCCCTCTGTATGTTTTTTCCCCATCTGTCCGTCATGTTCAGTCCACTTCTGTCTAGGTTTCCTGTTTTATTTTGACAGTCGCGTGTTTTCTGTGTTCATTATGTTTAGTTTTGCTTTCCTTGTGGCGTCAGGTTAATTTGTATCAGCTGTGTTCCCCATGTGTTTTCTCTTCCCTGGTCACCTCCTGTCTGTATATATTGTGTGAGTTTTTCCCTGACCTTTGTCGTCGCGTCTGCTTTTCCCCCGTGGCTCTCCTGTGTCCTCCCGGTATTTCCAAGGTCTCTCTAATCTCCCGGGTTTTGTTTTATTTTGCTTAGTTTTCCCAGTTCAGGCGATCCTCTGTTTAGTTTATTATTTATGTTTCTCCTAGTTCGGTGTATCTGCCTTAATAAACGGCACGCTTTTAGTTACTTCCCGTTTTTGTCTTTTGTGGTCTGCGTTTGGGTCCTCACATAAAAGAATCCACACGATCTGCATATCGTGACAGTGGACAAAAAAGCTCAAATGAGAAAAAGACTGTGTGAATCATTATTGTTAGACACACACAGGCACACGATGACAGCTAAACAGTACTGTCTCAGTTTACTGTGAGGGACATTTCTGCATAGAGCTGTCAGTAGGAGACTTGCTTAATACAGTACACAAAGAAGGTAGTGTACCTCACACACAGTTAACTCCCAGCCCTGCAGTTTGTGTGCTGTTGTTGTTGGTGGAGATGTGGCAACATCTAATAACAGGGATGTTATGCTTCTTTGTTGAGATAAGCTTTACTCTACTATCGGTTCTCTTGGACAGGAAGCTGCACTACTTTCTTTATTTACTAGAGAGCAGAAAATAAAACTCGAAAAAAAAAATCACGAGATAATAGTAAGGGCAGGGAGAGATGGGGATGGGAAGAGCCATGTATGATATTTAAAGTGCAGTGGTAATGAATGAAAATAAGCAAGGCAATAACGGCAAAGCTTTGCCGGTGGGATAGTCATGAGTAAGTGCCTTGTGTCCTTCTCTTTCTTTCCTCCGCTTCATGTGAGAAAGGAGTCTTCTGGTTACTTCAAGCGAATTGTTTCTGCTTCGCATTTTTGAGACAGGATACCCTCTAGATTTCTTGACATTTTCCTCCAGCTGGCTTTTTATAAACACTCTGGAATCTGCCTGTGCAGGGCGCAGGTTTTATTTTTCCTGCTAGTGCCATAATGAAGGACAAACATGACTGTTAGTCATAACCTTTCTCTTTGTAGTGGAACCAGTGGCACATCAAGATATACTAACTAGGAAACAATTGAGCTCCAAGGCGAATGAACAATAGCTGGTATTTAACGATTTATGGGCAGATTTTAGCCTTTCGTCCATTCATTCTCTTTTTTTTTGCCTGTTAAGATATGCCGCCTTACTTTCTTTACTTCAGCACTCCCCCGCCCACTGAAAATGTTCTGAAGAGGGGGAAATGCAAAATATTTGACTGTAAATTCACACTTAATTATTGACTACTAATTTGATTAGATTGTACTTAATGACTAACACTTAACAGCTGTAACCATCGCATCTACCATCAAATTACCATGGCTTTTTAGTACACCGCTTCAGCATTGAGGTAACTGATGTAGTTTTTGTGCATTTATGCTGCCAAAATTAAAAAAGCATGCGATTTTTTTTTTAAAGTTAAATTTTTTAAAAAAGAATCGGAATTTGGAAAATTGTGGCTACAGCATTAATAAATACAATGCTTAACACATTTATTAAACCAGCCGCCATTAAGACAAACAAATATTTTAGAAAACTATCAAAAACTTGTTTCAAACTATAAATAATGTAATTTATTGGGCAAATAATAAACTGAATCCATGTTTTCATTTGAGCGGCCACACTGGACTCTTCTAAGAGTCCAGAAATGAATCAAGCACATCATTCATCACCAAAATTTATTTTTCTGTTCAGGAACCCAAGCAACTTACTCTAATTTGGCTTCTTAATTAAAAAAAAAATAGTAATGTGCTTTATTATTTGTTTCTACTTTGTTGTTTGGTAAAATTGGAAAATTCATCAATAACAACAATAATTACATTTTAGCATTAGAAATATCATTTTGTTTAAAGAGCTTGTGCATGCTGGTGGATAAACTATTACAGAAACATGAAAAAAGACTTCGGTCGTTAGCACTAATGTTAATTTAGGACAGCTCTGGTGTAAACCTTTCACTGGGTAATATCTAATACATTTGTTAATCTGTATTCATATAATTCCTCAAACGGTGTTCATTCTCAACAAGTTTAAGGTAAATATTTTTATCATGTTCGAACTTATTAGGCTAAATTTGATCCCTTTATTAGCTTTTTTATTGTCCTCTGTGCACAGCCCCTACTGCTTGACCATCAGCTCCATGTATAGTTCATGTGTGATCATAACTCTTACACTGACATTTACTGGCAGCCGATAATGACACATGAGGAAGGAATCACACGTGAAAAAATGTGACCTTCCCACTGGGTTTTTTTTTTTTTTTTAAGAATGCAGCACGTGTTTCAACAAGACCAGACAGAAGCTGACATTACAATCTCTCTGCAGAGCCCAACAGTGCTACTGGGTATCCGCATTCTATGTATTCACTGTTTCAAAAACCAAAAACAAGAGTTTCCTCTCATTCCAGACTTGGTGGCAGTTTGTAGATTTCTAATAGCCATTTTAACCAAAGTCTTATCAACTTGTGGTTGAAAAATATTTCCTGGCTGCACATGTGGCACCTCAGGCTGATCCGCAATGGCATTTTTCACTGTTTTAACAAATGATAGATGAACCCATCAACCGCCAAGAAGTGTACGTAGGGGGGCTGTGGTGGTACACTATATCAAAAGAACAGAACTGTCTGGGCTGCCCAAGTGTGAGCTGAGAGGTCTCGTGTGTCACTTTGTGAAAAATGCCATCCGACTCTGCACACTTTATTCCTCACTGTAGTGTCGTTCTCTGCTACTTTTCTGCTGGTTTCACCTAAACAGGTCTGACATAGCATGCGCTTAATCAGCAAGGTCAGTCGTGGGCTGTGATGGACCTCTGTTTCTGTCGCTATTTAGTTGACAAATTCAGTGTGGGCGACCCTTTATGCACTTTCAAATAGCACTTCATTGACATTTGGACCTTTTCAGAGAGGATTTATGGGAGGTGTGGGTCTGCTCTTCTGAGTTGTTCTGGAAGATTTAAAACAGGGAAATGACAATATCAAACAAATAGGGGTCAAGGCAGGTCAAAACTGGGTCAGGCATGTGTGTGAAGTGGATTAAAGAGAGTATGTAGGCACGGGGGGTAGTAGCTGATAGTAATTTGTTTATACAGAAGCATTCAGAGCTTGCAGGCACACATGAAAGGGAGCTGTTTTATTTTATTTTATTTTTTTTAATGCACAAATGCTTTAGCTTTGTCAGACAAAAGAGACATGCAAAGTGAAAATTGTTGACGCCTGCCTCAGTTTGTGGCCTGCATTCAAACCTATGGTAATGTCATGTACGGGCCAGTGTGCTGAGAGCTTAACCGGGACTTCAGTCTTGCTTGTGAGTTAACTCAGTGCACATTTGAGAAACCCCTCAACTAGTGTGGTGGAGAAAACCCAGAAAAGGCAAACACAGGCAGCTCAGTTAGAGCAGATAAAATGAAAGAGGGAAGAAGTGAGGATGGAACGAGAGAGGGATAGATGGGAGGAGGAGAGGAGAGAGCAGTGACTTGCAGAATGAAAACAGCATGTAATGACAAACAGATATGTAATAATGATTGTGTGCGAGTTTTTTTTGTGTGTGTGTGCTCGCGTGTGCAGCCTGTTTGTCCTTGCTTGCCTGGTTTATCATTAGGCTGCACATTGCAGCTGTGCATGGAGAGCATTGGTGCATGTTTTAGAGATGATAGAGGGGAGTGATATGAGGAGGCGGGTAAAGAGAGCTAGCGAGGACCCCAGTCTCCAGACCTCTGTCTTTATTTCTCCACAGTTTCCTCTGTAGTTCTCTCTCTTTCTCTCAGTATTCCTGCATCCCTAGCTGTGCATTTTGGTGAGCTGTGTTTGTCATGGCTAAATGTGAGCTTGGCAGCAACACATGCCAGCTTTGTTGTTCTTTTCTGGAAGCTGCAGGGGGAAACGAGGAGCGGGGGAAGCAACTGAGGGGGAGAAGAAAGACAGGATTGCAGGAGACCTCAGGACATGGTGTGTGCCACAATGTGCGGGCCATGGTAACAATAGAATTACAAGTATTGGCATTGACTCATAAACTCTTTCTGTGTTTCAGGATTGTAATTCTCACTGCACACATGGAACTGTGATGTTGAGTGGGTGGAGAAACACATGAGCAGGGTTTGAGATGTTCCCCGTGCATGGCTGAATCAGTACAGCAAGGTGCTAATGTGGCATTCAGCATCTTATTGGATGTACTTTAAGATATCTTAAGTTGTGAAATTCATCTAACTTGACATTTATGTCTTTATTGGTAAGAAATGAAACCACTGTAGAGTGATGATGCATTTTATTTCAGCACACAGACACAATAAAAGGAGTTCCTGTTGTCTGTAAACCTTCCTTTGCCACATTCTTTTTCATTGTTTCACTGTGGATGAAGCAGAAAATTAATTTCCTGTTAATGGTTCTCATAATATTCTAATTACTTTCTAAAATTTCAATTGGGTCTGCCCATGCTACAATTGCACAATCATTTCTGAGCCCATGGTGAAGATGTTGCTTTACAGTTTACAAAATCTGCTCGCTAAAACTGAGAACACACTATACAATATGCAAGCAGTTACCACAAGGCGCTCCGGCTAGCTGAAGCTATAGTTTCAATTCAGATGCCTGAGACGAGTCAGATAGGGAATGACTATTTCAACATGTCTGAATGGTGACCAAGAACACATTTAAGGCTGTAAATTAATTTGTAGGAGTTTGAGACCAAATACACCATAAGCCCTTTCAAAGTTGGTCAAATTCCAGTTTGCGCATGTCTCAAAGCTGCTGAGAAACAACTTGGAGGGAAACTGATGCAGTATGAGAAGGATTACCAAAAATGGCAGTGATTCGTGCAGTTTGGGAGCATATGTATTCCAAATGTGGGAAACACAGAAGACGTATGATAAATTAAAGTTAGCATTGTGCTGGGCTACCAAGAGCCACCAGAACAGCGTGTGATTTGTGAAATGGCGTTTTTCTAAGAATGTTTTCCTTATTTGGTGTTTTGGTGATGGCGGAGGGTAGCGCCGTCTAATATGTTGACCCCGAATCTCCTATAGATGTTTAACTAGGCTGAGATCGGGAAATTGCAGTGGCTGTGGCACATAATTCACGTCATTGTCATCCTCCTCGAACCCTTGAGTGATCATTCATCCCCCATGTGTGGGTCACTTTCATTTTGTAAAAGACCCCTTCCATTCTTTTAGAAAAAGGTGATCACTCAGAACAACTTTGCACTGATTTGCAGTTTCTGCTTCCCTCTAAAAAAAAGGAAAAAAAAGAGGCGGAGCCAAATCATTTTTCCAAATGGTTCCTGCTGCACGACAGAACCACTGGATCCACTCACTGTAAAGGTTGGAGGTTTTTTTTTATTTTTTTTTTTTTTATTTTGTCACCAGTCTTCAGGACAGCGGTATCGAATTCATGTGTGCTGTAGAAGTAAAGTCTGCATTTGACATCTGAGACAAAATCAGCTCTGAACGCTATCACCAGGGATGAAAATGTGGTGCATAACAATTGCTTAGTTTTGTCTTAGCAGTTGTCTAGGTTACCCCTGTTTCCTGTCAGGGGTTAATCACGGATATGCAGCTCTGACCCTGACTTGAATTCAGTGAGTCTGACTTGTGTTTTTAGCTGAATAAAACACTTAAAAAAACAAGGCAAGCTTTGCCAAGTTCTACATTTAAATATTTTGCCATAAGACCAGGTTCATGCTAACACTAGCCCTACATAAAAAAATGCATACTCATCCATTTGCTTCGGGCCCTTTGGTGAAGCAGAGTTTTGGTGCGAAAATCAACTTTAGCAAGAATGCAAGGCAGTACCGTGTTGCAAGAGGCAACACCAGACAAACACAAACATGTCTGTGAGCTCGGATAAATCACTTGGCAACAAAAACGCCATACGTATTCCTTGTTATTATTGAGGTGAAAGATAGTCTTTCTTCTATTGTGAAGTCCCATAGCAGTGGAACGGAGTGCAGTGCTTGGCATCTCAGACTCATCAATCCCTGTGTCTCAGCCTGCTGTGTGGCATGTTTTATGATCTGAGCAAACTGCTAACTACATTTGTTGGATACACTGGGTTTGTCTTTCATGTAAAAGAGCACTATTACCAGCTTTGAAAGGAAACAGAATTTTCTTCGGCTTTGAATGTATTTGCGGAAAAAAAAAAAAGATTTTGAACATGCCCTCAAGGGCTTAAGACTTGACTTAGCAGCTAAAACAACTCTGTCAGTAAGTAAACTATTTATGATCCACATCTGTGAGTGCATGTTGACCGTGTAGAAATGTGACGTCGAACCAATATTTACTTTTTAGTGGGTGAAAAATATACACACTTTTTATATATAGGCGTATAATTTGGTTATTTAGACAATAAAAACGGACGGATCAACTTATGAAACGCTGCTTGCCTCTGTTCAGCTGTGATGCTACTCTGCTACATGTAATGTAGACGGTAAACAAGAGCCTGTACCAAGTATGTGATTCTACCATTGCTGCATCGCTCCAGATGGTTTAAAGGAGTTCTGTAGAGCAACTGCATAGGTAAGAAAAAAAAATATCCTCTTTATCACAAAGGTAAAGCAATTTGGACTACATAATGAAAATACTCAATATAGTGAAGATGTTGCTGCTGAATGTAAATAAAATCTACTTTTTAGATGTCATTTCAGCATGCTGCACAGTGAGTCTGCCTAAACACGTTTACAATTATTAAAATGTTGAGGGATTGAGGGGCGAGGGGTGGAACAAAACCAAAGCGAGGGGGGTAACTGCGCATGAGTCCACCGACTACTTTCAGTGTCACTGCAAATGCACTTTCCTGACTGTAAAGTCGCTGCACACACACTAACGCAAGCGCATACAGACGATGGCATTGCCTCAGGCAACGCCTGGCTGACTTAGGCCCCCGACTCTGTTCCTCCTCATTCTATATGCCACTTTTTTCCCTTTTTTCTTTTGCCTGTCACATCCGGTTTCTCTTTTATCCATCTCCATCTATTTCTCGCTGTCTTGTGGACTGTTTCTGCCTTTTGACCCTGTTTACTGCCTTTTCATCTATTATTTCTTACTCTTTAGAGCCCTTATTTAGTCTCTTTTTGTTTCATTGATTCCCATGTGTGGCGGGGCGTGGCTTGCGGTGCCGTGCGGTGGAGATGGCTTCACCTGCACGGCATCAGCAATCACGCCTCGCCAGCCATAAAAGGGGTCCCGAGTGTTGGTTTGGGGTTGTTGTTGGTGGTGTTATGTGCGGCTGGCAGCGGGAGAGCTGCAGCCGGTGTCTGTGTAACAGCAACCGTTGTAAAGT
>VVHJ01064821.1:30260-48924 GCA_015107715.1 Tylochromis polylepis
GTATGTGGAACAACATGCCCGTGTCTTGGGGTCTGCCTTCGCACCGCTACACCATGTTTTTCATCCTTCTCTCTTAATCTGCTTCATTCTGATTCTCCCCATTTTTCCTCTTTCTTGTCTCTCATTAATTACCCATCCCATGTGTTTTATCTTTCTGTCTCTCTGTCTTCTGCCTTCCTCTTAGGCCCTTGTGCTTCCTTTTCTCTTTACTTCCATATCCAGCCTTCTCTGTCTCTCTCTCTCTCTCGCTACCTTTTTCTGCCTCATTCTCATTCGGCCTCTCATCTTTGCCCCTCCGTGTCATCTTGCTCATTAATTTTCTCATCTTTAGCTATCCGTCTTTCTGTTTCTCTTCTGTCTTTGCCTGTCTGGGTCTCTGTCTGCTGCTGGCTTTCCACGCAATGATTTCATTAATTCATTATGGTCCCCAGTCAAAGACCCGCAGAGCATAGCTTTACGTGAATATTTCCTCCGTTCTCCCTGCCTGACTTTATATATAGGCCTTCATGTGGGAAAAAAAAAATGAAACTAAAAAACAAAACCCAAAAAAACCATAATGAATAAGTTTCCATTGGAAATGCATTTGTTACATAATGAAGTTGAAGGCTTGATATTATTATGTGCGTTCGGTGTTCCATCATCGGTGCCGGCATGCCACCTGTCAATCAAATGTTAGGCTGCGCTGTGGCTTTTTAATCCTCACGTAGTTTTACTGCTGAAATGTCAGCCTCTGTGGTTGGAGCTTCTTCCTTTGAGGCAGTCTTATTTTAAAAAATAACAACTTTACTTAAAAAAAAAAAATGCTAACATTGCAAAACGCGTTATTCAGTGGATAAGCTTGCAGACATGCTTTCACTGTAAATGTAGCACAGGTAAAGGTCAGAAACATGCCTTATGCTAGCGTCTCTAAAATGATATACATAATCTGCATTTTTATCTTTTGCAACATTTCACAAGCCTGCGCCTGTCCTCTGATTCACTTTCTCTCATTTAAACCATCGTTTTTCTCTGTTTTTCGCGTTTGCCTCAATCATTTATCTTACTCTGGTTTCATTGTTATTTTCTTTTACCAGTCATTCTTTACTTTTTGCTTCTCCTTTTCACTTCTCAGGCTCTCTCTTTCTCCGTGTTGAAGCAGAGCAGCGAAAAGGGCATTACCGGACAAAGACGATCACTGTGAGAAGAAAGAGAAGAGAAACGAGTTAGTGTATGAAGAAATAGTCCAAATTCTAGAGAAAAGGGTGAAACAACTGATTTTCCCACTGTGGTCCGCTCTTTAGTTCACAAACGAAAAACAAACAGAATACTGTTTCGATGATGTCAATAAAAAAAGTTTAGAACAAATGCTCAAACTGTTGTTTCTGATGTTGTTTAACCAACTGCAATTTCGAAGGTCAAGGAAAAAAAAAAGATTTGAAATTTTGAGCAAACGGGTCCTTTAAAAAGCTCAGAGTGCAGGAGAAAAATCTAGGTCTGCTGAGGAAGATCATAATGGAGCTTTCAGCTTTCAGCAGACGCTTTACTGCATCTAATGACACTGAATGATGCATACATCTTGCCATAAATACAGAGAAAGAAAACTGCATATGGACTGCACAATGAGGGTGTGGTGCAGAGAAAGCTTTACTGAGTACAAAACATGTAATGCAAGTTGATGATTTACGAATGTGTGTGTGGGTTTTTGGGTGTAAAATCATGTATTTGTCATACAACATGCCACTAAATTGATATCGTGCATTCTGTCACCGATTGGAAGTGCAATTTTATTAGAGCCGTTTTGCTCAGCGTGGAATGCAATGAACCAGCGAGATTGCTGTTATTGCACAGTGTGTAGGGGCCATGAGAGAGAGATTTACTGTCACATTCGAAGCAAAAGAACAACTCAATAACAACTTGTGCCACAAAGACACTGCAAACAAAAGACACCATATTTAAAAGCAGTTGAGGGAATGAAGGGGGAAAAAGAGGAAGCGAGAGGAGGGAGGATGAGTGTGTTGGCTGCTTTCAAGGCTCACAGGAGCGATTTTCTCCCTCAATAGGAGTACTTAAGGCTCCATGGATTATTAATGGCCTATCTCTGAGGAGCAACCCCCATTCTCCTCTTTCTGTTCACGTCACTGTGTTCTCTTTTTTTTTCCCTTTTCGCCTCTCCTCCCTCCTTTGGCACTCTTTTGCCCTCCTCTGTGTGTTTTCATTTACCTCCTCTCTTTCTGCCGCCTTCTCCCAAGTTCATTTTTGCCTTTTCCCCCCTCAATTCCCACTTCAGTTCCCTGTTCTCACTTGCTCTTGACCCACCGCTGCCTCCCAAGTCCATCAGTTTTTCACTTATTCCCCTGTTTTCAATCTCCTCTTTCATCTAATCTCCATCCCCTCTCCTAGTCCGTTCCAGCCTCAGTTAATCTTTTTTAGCATTCTCTTTGTCTCCTCTTTTCAGTATCTACCTCAATTTCATCTTCCTGTCCAGCTCCTTATCCTTTCACTCCTTATGCAGCCTATTCTGCAGTTGATTTTTATTCCTCCCACCCCACATTTCATTGTCAGTGGGCTAAATTTCAGACTTCTATTGTAAATTTGCCTGTGTCACATTTCTGATGGATCTCAGAGAAACTCTGGCTAATAAAGTACCTTACACAGTCAGTGTGATTGGCCAGTGGGGTTCTCACTGCATATCCATGTTTAAGCAAATTGACATTTTGACACCAAGTAGCTCAGGCTGGTGCTCTTATTATCCACCCTGGCCTTCCAAGTTCATTGCATTATCTGTGAGTGACTAGGGAATGTCCAGTGACTTTTTACCAAACTCCTTCCACTTTGTGAGAGGACGCTACTTTTCTTTGCAAAGCTCTCCGTTAGTCTTTTGTGTTCCGTTTCCATGGTGTCTTTTTTAAAAAAATTTTTTTTTAACTTGCTAGGAATTGTGCCACTTTCATGGGCTGTACATAAAAGATGGAAAGGGCCTACATGGTGGCAGTTATTTGGTTTGCAAAGTCCAGTTGTGACATGGTGATAGTGATTTACAATGAGCCAAGATCTCATCAGGAAAGAGTTTACGGAGGTCACAGAGCAAGGGAGCTGAAGGCTGTTTTCCCATTGACTGAAAGCGGAGGAGTTTCCTCCTACTGGCCATCTTAAAGAATGACTGTTGAAGACACTTAAGCATTCGCTTCATTTTTCAGGTCGGACGTTACCTCAGTCTTTTCTAGCCAGTCTCACTGGTTTCTTAACAGGTGAGTAACTACAATAGGCGCCTGTTAAATGCTCTTCCTCTAGTGTTCACTTTAATTCAATTCAGTTGAATTTCATTTACATGGTGATAAATCACAACAACAGCCACCTCAAAGTGTTTTATATTGTAAGGTAAACACCAAACAGTGGGAAAGAAAAACTCCTTTTTAACAGGAAGGAACCTCTGGCAGAACCAGGCTCAGGAACAGGCAGCCATCTGCTGTGACCAGCTGGGGGGCTTACAGCATCTTACATGCATGCAATCACTCAGTCTGACTGGACGAAGGCCTCTTGTGTGTTGTCTACTCCAGCATTTCAAACTAAAATCAACAGAGTGGCTCATTTGCAAACTTTCTGCAGATGTTTCTGAAAAAGTTTCAGGTGAAATATCAATTATGAGTTGCCGAATTAGTGGCGTTTAGAGAATTTTCAAGAGTTTCCAGAAGTTTTGAGTCATGCGGGACAACCCAATTTGCATAAACCGGCCTCGTTTATAAAAAAGGCGTGAGAAAATCGTCGTCCTGTCACTCAAAATGCAACACATTACCAAAATGGATTGCATCAAGGCTGTTTACATAAACAGTGAATAGGGTGTGTGAATGACAGGTTCTGCGCCAGCTGTCTCTTCCTTAAGTATGTGTGTCATTTTAAAATAAGCACTGCACTGTCAATAAATTGCTTATGACCTTGAGTCTGCTAAGGCGCCACTGTAAGTACACAGTTTATTAGGTTGAAAGCTACTTAAGAGCATTTTCCAACATGCTGTACAGTGTTTGTTTACGTTTCCAGACCAGACTTCTGCTCCTCTTATTTACTAAGTCTTGTTTTCACATTTGTTTCCACCAGTTTCAACTATACATGCAAAAAGAAAATAAAAATGTTTTGTTGCATGAGTTTTGGTAAAGTTTATATTAGCATTTCTGGAGTTCTGTCATCAGACTGTGTAAAGTCAGCTCAGTAACGGCCCTGATATGAGGTGTGAGGAATGAAAATGAGCTTTGGGACTGACAATTTATTTTGTTATCTAGTGTAGTGTGTAATAGCCAAGACAACCAATTTTGCTTCAGTTGCACCTCACAAGGCCCCGGTGGAGAGGCTACAGCAGGTCAGAACTTTTTGTCCTCTCTTGCCTCATTTAACAGCTATACGCTGACACTGCTGATCCCCGAAGTCTGCCCGAGCCGCCTCCTCTTTGTTAACTTGCTAAAGACTTTAAGCTGTGATTGGATGAGGTTCAGTGTGTGGATGGGCCGCTCCATGTCATAATGACCTAATAGGACATCTTAAAACATATATTCTGTGGTATTAGTCATCTCATGTTGCTCTAATAACTGCCTGACAAACCACTTTCATGAATCAGTACCTTAGGTTTGAATCCTCGCTGATATTTTGCCATCTCACTGGAATGTTTTGTATCTGAAATGAGGCCTGTAGATAATGATTATTGTCATTGTAGACTAATCTCTTTATTATTATTTCTTTTATCAATTGCTGCTTAAACTCTTAAGTCTCTTAAATTTTTTAAATTACTTCACGGTATCAGGAAGCCGCGGGTCACTTCTTTATATTGTTTGTTTTGTCCGGACAACAGTCCCAAAGAAAACAATTAAATTTACAAAGAAAAGAAAAGCAGCACAATTGAGAAGCTGGAACCTGCAGCTATTTGCTGTTTCTTCTTACTTTCTTTGTGTTGAAGTCATTTATACAAACTATTAAAAACCACTGTGGATTAATTTTCTGCATCCTAGTGTCTTAATGTTTTCACGTTGAAATGCAAAGGCCTTTTTCACATGGCACATAGAAATGGAAAAAAACAAACCATTTTCAGCTTTCCATATTTTTCTCTGTTAAGCAACCATTTAGTTTTTCAGTAAAGAGCTAAATTGCGAGTTGTGGTCGCGATGTCTCTCTCTGTCACTCGGTGGTCCAATTTTCTACCCTCGCTCCCACCTTGCTCTGTCCATTTTGTCATTTTACCAGCACTCTGTCCTTCTCTCACTTTGCTTGCTCTCTTTCCATCCCTCTCCGTGGCTCAGCTTGTCAGTCCATTTTGCTTGTTTTCTCTAAGCCATCCCCTCTTTAGTAGAGATGCTCTTAAGCTCCTTGTTTTCCTCCTCCTCTCTGCCTCGCTCTCCATCTGAGCAAATTGCTTTGGACGATGCATCCAGGTTGGAGTGTCCTAGTTTCTTCTCCACTCTCTCTCTTTCCTCATGTGTCCTTTCTTCCTCTGCCCATCTTTGCATTTATTTATTCAGATAGGAGAAAAGGGGAGGAAGAGGGAGACAAGGAAGAGGAGTGAATGAGAAAAAAATACAAGCGAAGGTCAAGCGAGAGGATGAGGGTGAGACTAAAACAAATAAGAGGATAAGAGGAGTGAAAATAGTCTTAAAGGGCTATAAATTGAGTTTCTGTCAATATCCCTTCCTGCTTGCTGAAAGAGGATTGGTAGCAGTTTCATCTTGATGTCAAGCAAGCAGCAGCACTGCTAAGCTTTACAAAGTGGATGCCTGCTGTTCATGTACTGATCGCAAGATGTTTAATTCGTCTAATTTAGATTATTAATAAAGGAGTTAAATAATGAAACTTTTTGGAATAAATGCTTATTAACTACCCAGGATTTAAGAAGATCAGTCACCCCGAAAAATACGATCAGCTGTATCCGAACATTTCAGTGGCTGCTTGCTACACATAGACAAGATAGATGGATAACTATAACTTGGATTGTCGAGAAATCTTTCAGCACATGACCTCACCAACATAAAAAACCCCGTCACTTTTTAAGCTGCCGCTTCAATAGTTAGCAGGCCCAACGGATCAGCGGTTTTCCAGTCTTCGCGGTTTATATTTTGCAAATTTATGTGTGGGCTCCCTCTTTTTGTTAACCTTGTAGCAAGAAACACATTAGCCTGCAATGTCAGTGGTATGCTTGTTAGGAAGTTAGAGATGTTTTTGTTCAGGCAAAATCTTTCCGGTCTCCCAAAAACAGAAGACTGCAGCCCATTTGGTATCTTTCTTTTGAGGAAACTGAATTAAAATAAGGGGGGAGGGAAAACACAAAACAGAAAAGCAAATTGATCACTTTTCTTTTTTGGTTCCAGTTTCATTTTGGATCCTAGACTGAAAACAGCAGGAGAGAAAAACAGCTTAAATGTTTTCGTTTTTTAAGATTCTAGTAAAACATGGTGTGGATGTTTCACTGTGTAGTTATCAGTCCTGATTAAATACAAACGTTTGATTGCTATGGCCCATGTTAACCCATTCATCGTATTGTTTTCAAAGGTTACTAGTTCTTTCAGATAAGATAAATTGGTCACATACTTTAATTTAGGTATTGGATACTGTGTCTGACGAAGGCATGAGGAGGGATTCCTCTGAGTCTGCCTGGTGTCAAATTGCATCTCTTCCCAAGTTAATATCCTGAAGTACGAATTCAGCGAAAGGTCATTTATCATTTTCTACTGTAGTGTGACATTTTGTCATCGTCATATCAAAGAAGACTTGAGTCTGATTTTGATATAAAATCTTTTTTTTCCGGCTCCCTGCGGACCTTCTTTTTTTTTAATTTCTGTTGACTCAGCAGTCTATTATGCTTAAGTAAATGATATCTAATTTAAGATAAGTAGTTGAAAACTTGCTTTTTATAATGCTGATGATTTTCCTGTGGCTCTCTCAGGAAATATGCCATATATTCGTCTACGCAGTAAAAACCCTGAAAACTTCAAATCAAGCTGGTGGAGCAGAGCATAATCTCAGATCATAAGGAGACTGAACTCTTGAGTTGTTAGTCTACAGATCTTTCTATAGCGAATTAGTGGTAAAGGAAGTAAAAGCATAACCTTACATAGCTGTATAGCTTCTGGGGCACCCGCAATTTCATTATCCCGTGTGAATATGTTTAATGAAACACAAAGGTTGGAGAGTAATTCATTAACACTGCACCAGGCAAGGTTTTTATGTAAGGAAGCATTTTGCTTATCAGTCTAAATCCCAAATTGGGGCCACGACAGAGAATAGCTTCCCATTTCCACTAATTGGGACACCGTAGACTCAAACGGTGAAAGCATAAGGAGAGACAGCATGACAGTTTAAGAAATGGTGCCAGTTATGAAAAGAGAGAGTTTGAAGAGGAGAAGGGTGAGTTCATCAGATGAGACAGAGGGGGAAAAAAATGATTTGGCAGATTGGCAGAGAGGTGGATCTGCTGTCTAGAGCTGATGAAGGCAAATGATTCTGTCATGTCCTTTTTTGCTAGGAGCAGTAAGCGCTCTCCCTGTGAGGCTGGCTACAAAGAGTTAAAAAGATTATTGCAGGTATTAGCTCCACAGCGCTGTGCAGGGCTTGCACTCATTCAGCAGTGAAAGGGCATCTCTGCAGGAAAGTGTTCATAGAGGAGGAAGGGATAGAAACCTCGTTCTGCAGAGACAAAAACTGCAGAGAATAATGGAGGTCCACTGTGTGCAATTAGTGCTTTTATCATGACACTACCTGCTGCTAACTGGGAGCAGAATAGCGACAGATCTGGACCCAGAGTGAAAAATGTTCTCGGACTACTGCTGCAACAATACAGTTTCAGCGCCCAGTTGAGTGAAAAAATAACATAAATTGGAAAATCCTGAGTGAGCCCCCCCCCCTTTTTTTTTATCAGCAAGTACAGAGCTCGCCTCTGCAGATTTTAGTCTGTTTGAGCACTTTCTTAGTAGCAAATATCCGCCTCTGTGTGGACATAAAACCCTCTTTGAGTTTTGATTGTCACTTTTGATTCTGCAACAGATGTGATGGAAAGACTCTCTGGTGTTTGTGTGAAGTGTGCATTTCTCTGTTTGGAGACTGCAGGGATGACACTGCTCAGTTACAAGGTCCTGAAGTGAATTTGTGCTTTCAGGGGAAGTCTGAGAAGTGCTCTCCAAATTTTGTAAAGCAAAACACAGTTCCTTTGTGAATATGCATGAATACTGTAAAAGCTGATGCCCGTGAGAGGGAAAATATTAATGTACTTTCCTGGCAAACATCAAGACTGGTGGGAATATAAACGTTTAAGTTGAATTTATTAGTGTTGTGATGATTATTTAATGTTTCGTGTTAATATTGCAATTGTGTGGTCTGGGTTTCATTGTGTTGTAGTTTAACTAGCAATGGTCCACCAAGATGAAAACCCCTGCAGCCATTAATCACATTGGCCAGCAGTCAGTGTTTAATACAGCAGCAGTCCCATACTGTAACTGCGTGCTGCGAGGAGGAGCGTAATCACATCAAGAGATAGTATTTTGTCAAAATGACAAATCTGAATTCACGGTACAGGGACAGTGCTTTGACAGTGATATGTGACAGTTTATGGAGATTTTGTTGGGAACACTAACATCATAGTATAATCATAGTGTTTTATTTTTTCACAGAGAGAAACTGCTGTTGCCGTAGAGTGCCGTCTACTAGGAACATTTCTAACCTTTTTTTTCCCCCCAAAGTTTTTCAGTGCGTGGGTTCAAACTTTGTTTCAGGCAATGCCAGTAATCAGCTCCAGTCGAGTTGTATTAAAGCATTTCAGATGCACTAATTGTCTGGACTTCATTGCGGGACCAGCCAAAGCTTAATTATTAGCACAGAGGAGCTCTTGTGTCCAGTGGTCCTCTCTGGTCATAACTGGCATCACCTAAACAGAAACACAAAGTGTAGGTGCTGCTGTTGCTATGCAACTGTTGAGAAGTCATTTGAAGTGCAGGGCTCTTTTGGCTAAAGTTAAAATTTGACATAACTTCATCCTCTTAAAGCATGCTTAGCCGTGAGGACCATACTTGGAAAAATAATGAGGTAAATTAGGGCAGAGCGCTGTAAAGAGAAGTCCCTAAACACCCAGCCCTCACTCATTATCACTCTTGTCCTCGTAACAACATTCCTGTGGTTATTTTGTGAATCCTATTGCCGAAGAAAATGGCAGGTCAGTCGGGTTGAGGTTTAGAAAAACACACATTGTGCTTCACACACTTTGATGTGGCCCAGGCTCCAGCTAATTCCTCCTGAGCCTCTCCGTGGGCTCGAGGCCATTGTATTATACAGTGTGCTGTACGCTACCAGAGTATGAAAGACCCCCATTTCACAGGCTTTTTCCTAGTCAATCTGTCCTGACCAGAGGCTGCTCCAGTGTTATGTTAGTGACCTTGGGGTGCATTTGCATTGGCATTGATTAAAGGCTGCCTCCGGCGGCCTCATCACCCCATTAATATTTCAAAGCTTCACTCAAAAGTGTCCATTTGTAAAAGCAATGTCTGATTATCTCTACCTCTCCTGATTCCAGTAAACCGAGGGCACACATCATGAACGTTATACCGCGCCGAATGTTTTGCATGCAATGTCTGTATGAAACTGTTCAAACTGTTTGCGAGGTGGCTGGAGGGCTTAAAGATGGCACTAAACCGGTGCCTCGGAACAATTTTCCACCCTCAGGGCCTCAGAAACCCAGATCACAAATGATAAAATCCGAATGCCAGTTAATTTTGTGTTTTTATTTTAGGCTTCATGGCTTGTTCATTATCGAGAAAATGGTCATCAACTTTTCTTTCCTAAAGCAGATTTACAATGTCAAGGCAAAACCAATCTTTAATAAAAAGTTCTGTAAGATATAATATTGCAAATATTTATTGGTTCCTAATTTTTAGGACATTTGAAGATGAGGATCATTGCTGATTTGCGTTTTAGAGCACTTCAAATCTCATACTTCGTCATGTTGTTGTAGTAGTGCCACCGTCTCATAAACTGTAGTTGTGCAGCTTTAATGAAAACTCTGTGGTGTTTGCCTTCTTTTGCCTTTTCTTTTCTCGTTGTTCTCACCGACAGACTGCACGTTTAATAATAAAAGCACAAAGGCGAAACTTTGCCCTTGTTTTTGTCTTCTGTGGGCAAAAAGGGCCAAAAAGGTTAGTTAATCTACTCGTATCCACGAACTCTTCAATCAAAGTTACTTTCTGATGCAAAAATATAATTATTGTTGTCATCTATGAAGTTCAAATGTTTCAGTTTTATACAAAAGCAGAAAAAAACACTAATGCACAATGTTATTTTTATTAAGATGCCAAATTACAGTCGTTTACCTGCATTCCTGAGCAGAATTTTTTTTTTTTCGATAGATAGGTAGATGGAGAAATAGATACTTTATTGGTCCTAGATGAAATTCCAGATTCTCCGCAACTCACATAAAAACATACACTAACATAAAGCAGATTAGCTACATTCCTTCATTTTGCAGTTGAATGTTACACTTGATTAATTTCGGACTTCTTGAAGTCCGGTGTGGTGGCTCAAATCTGGATATAAAAACACGATTTCAGTGTATTTTCCTAATCAATAACGATATCATTAGTTTTTGGTGGTCTAATAAATTTATTGAGCACTTGAGTAGTTATGTATTGAAAGTTTAGCTGTAGTTAAACTTTCAGATAATAGTAAGGACATTTGATTTTTTATTAGTTAGTCACACAGGCTCTCATTCTGCGGGCGTATGCATGTTTTGGCTGTTTACAGCTAAGTGTTCCTACCAAATTAGTGTGAATTAACACTGAAGGGTTTAGAGAGCATTTGCATGTTTGGCCTCTAGAACAGAAGAAGCCACTTCTAAGCTGTAAGAGTGGGAACTTGAACCACATGTTTGTGCTGCTCTTGTTTAGCTACTACAGTGTAACTGTTGGGTGGCATTGCGGTGCAGTGGTTCTCACCACTGGTTGGGTCTCTCTGCGTGCTCTAAGGCTCTGCTAGCATTAGCTGATAATGTTTATGAACTGTGCCGCTAACCTTGCTATGTTGGGACACGCAAAACATTTTGAGGCACAGCTGGCTTATTTTCTATCACTGCTGCAGCTTTGAAAACTGAAGATTTGATTACAAAGTTTAGGCGTGGACGTGGTTATCTGAAATATACCCTTGTGGGATCGACTTAAAGCTGAAGTTAGAGGGAGGTGTACTAATACTTAAAAATGCCCAAAATATTGACTCCACTCTCTCTTACCTTTTTTTAAAGGTGAAGATTTTTCCCTTCCTTGTCACAACCCATTCATTTCTCTGCTTTCATATCTACACATGGGATGGCTTAAGTCTGTTCTTTTTCTTCACATTTTCTAAGAGGTTGAAACTGAACTGCATGCTCGGAATTGAAGGAAAGAACATATTTGAATGTTTAAAGTTGCATGACATATGGCGAAGACAGGGTGCATCCATTTTTAATACTGTTAACAGCTTCTGGCAAAGTGAGACCTCAAAAAAAAAGAAGAATATAGATATTAAATTAAATGTTTGTAATTCATGTGTGCATGTTTTAGGGGCCCATACAAATCGTAAACTTTTATGTTGTTATTGATTAAACTTTACCTTGCTTCCACTTAAATCTATAAAAATGTAAGAAATGACATTATAACAAGTTATTTGCGTCACTAAGAATGGCCAGAAGCAAGAAGAACTGAAGTTGAATTTTGGTGTTATGCCTTTAAGAACAAACAAATGTGTCACGTTTCGACACCATCAATCAGTGTTCGCATTTGTTTTTATGATGGGTGTGACTGGGACGGTCATGTCTTCATCAGATTAGCTTTGTTTTTCCTCCATGGTTTTTGTGTTGCCAGTTCTTTACTGGTTAGTTTACTGTTTTATTAAATGACTGTTTTATTTTTATGTATTTTTAAATTATGGAGTTGCCATGAATAACTCTACATACCACACAATTTACATGTACACACACACACACACACACACACACACACACACACACGCACGCACACAATACACACATAAAAAAAATATAACCATCACAAAACAAAACAGCAAACTACATTTTTACACTGAGCGTAACAGTCTGTAATTAACATCCCTCTAAAGTTTGGGGGAACTATTCCTTGCCAAAATGATCTCTTAAGTTTGTTTTTAAAGCGAGGTATGTTTGGACATTGTTGTACTTCCACAATTAAACCGTTCCACAATTTTACACCACATAAGGATATAGGAAAAATGTCTTCTGGTCACTGAAAACTGTGCATCTTTATATTTAATGTATTTATTTTAATGGTTACAATGGCAACAAATTGCTCCTTACATTATACATTAGTGGTGCTGTTTTGAGTTCTACAAGATCAACGAATGGTAACCGTAAGAAAAGTGCATTAGTGTGTTCACAAAATCTGACATTGTGTGTAATACTTACGGCTTTTTTTGTTGTTGTTGCAATAAATACAGTGGTTGTAATTATCATTTATAACCCCCCCAAACTTTCCGCTGAATTTCTGAGACACACTCAAACATGTTTAGTTATTTGAAATTCATGTCTAGGAGCGATGTAGACGTTTGCTCAGGAGAGCAGAAGTCTCCTTAAACTGTCATTACGAGAAGTCCTCTGGAATCCACTCAAGATTACAGATCAGTGGTGCAGCATATGACTGATAAATGACTGTGTAAATTTGTGTGAATGTAATTTGCATTTTTCAAGATCACTTTACTAAATTTTTTTAATTAGACAAGCAGTTACAAAGGCATACAAATAACAGACTTAGTGAAGGAAAGAGCAAAATGTCTATAGAGTACCCAAACCAGAGGAATTAAAATGCAAATTTTTATTTAGAGTGAACTTTCATATTTTTGTTCAAGACTCAAACAATTTGTCTTTGGAAACTAATGCAGGAAGAATATGCTGTATGCAGTCAGGTAATTTATATATGCATAAATAGTGCATTAGGTACAGTTACCTTGCTTTCAATGTACTATTTCACCTCTGCTTAAGATGAAAAATAGAAATGCATTTGGTCATTTTTAATAAACACTGACTAATAAACTTCAGGTCATTATAAATTCAGATGATGATTCAAATTGAAATTATATTTCAATTTGAATGTTTTATTCCATTTCAAACAGTTCCAAATAGCAGCATTGTCCCTGATGCCCTTCATTCATTCAGTTCTTTTGAAAAGGGCAAGTCATTTTAAAAAGCATTTTACTGTTTATAATTTAGAAGCAACATTTCACTGGTATTGATTTGCTTTCAGACAGGGACTCCACCAGACTTGACTCACTGCATTACAACTTGGGGCTCCTCTTGAGACCTGACCCCTTTGGCTTAATATTACTAAGACCCACACCCTGTGACATTTCAAGTTTAAATCTTTATGGTGGAATGAAATAAAAAGTAAAGATGTGCTAAAACTGAGGTTACGGGGAAACCACATCAGTAATTTTAAATGGGGGGCAAAGGCACACCAGGTGCATTTGTCTTTATTGAACATCCGCGGAAGGGGTACATCTGAAGGTGGCGGAGATTAGAAAAACTTCATGTGGTGGTAAGTGGCTGAGTCACACTAGAGTCAAATTAGGTTGGCAACCTTGTGACTGGGACGATGAAAGGTGATTGCGATGAATTTTTTTGCTGTCAGGGACTGACCGCAAACGGTGACCAGCTGGTCTCCCAGAGGTTGACTACTCTCAGCCTCTGGGAGATGGCAATAAACTAATTGCCATATTACCACAAACATATTGTGTGTAGCTTGATCCTATCACAAACTGATAGTAGACTGATTGCCGTTTTATCACTACATTGATGCACCAAAGCTGCTTTAACCTCCTAAGACCCAAACTCTTTCAAGGCATGCATTTTTAATTTCTTTTTGGTATTTGGGCTGATTGGGACCCGATGAATGTAAAAACAAAGAATCATCTTTTTACCTGATGTAGTGTCTGAGAAAAATGATATCCACATATGAGGACATTTGTTTTAAATTTCGATAGAACAGCGGCAGTATAATGTCCTCGTAAGTGGATATCAGGCGCTTGTAGAGCAAAATTTAGTATTGTGGTGTAGACAACCCAAAATGTGATGTCCACACATGTGGACGCCAGGTCCTAGGAGGTTAAAGCAAGAGCATTAAAATAGGTCGATAATAGTATATGGGACTTAAATGGTCTCGCATCTACCTTTGTGGTAAATATACTGTATCTGTATACGCTCTCAAGATCATTAAGGTCTGCTTTCCAATCACTCTTTATCATCCTGTGGTCAAAGCTTATTTCAGAATGTGTTGTGTCTTTGCTGTTGTCATAGAAGACTGTGAGTGATTGTCCAAGTGATCTGCATCAACTTTGACTCTCTTTAAATCTAAGACATACCTTTTTTCAAGATTTTGGAAGCAGCTGATCTCAGGTTGTTGTGTAGCTGTTGTCATAATTCAGCCCTGGTTTGTTCTCTCCAGGTCCACGATGGGTTGAGCATTCATTCTTCACCCATTTGGGCTGGAAGTCCAGTGTTTCCCACTCTTCAGCCAGGCCACCTGTGTTCCATCAGTCTCATTAGCCACAGGATAAGGACCAGGTCCTGCAACTGGTCTCTGCCAGATTGTCAGTCCTCTAAGTGTGGTAATCAGACTCATTCGTAATGCCTCACTGAACTTACCTTCTTGTTGTGCTACTGGACTTTTCCTTTGTTTCCATTGTCTCCCTGCTGGCTGAAGAAGTGTGTTACTCAGCTCCTGAACCAACCTATTTCCATTAAGCTGGTCAGCGTCCATTGAAAGCCTGCTTTGGAAGACTCACCTCACTCCCCTTGCTTCCCTGCTCACCCTCCATCAACCTCCTCTCCAGGAAACAAACCAGTGGACAGACTCCCCTATGTGACAGAGTTCCCCCTCAATTCCAAGTAAGAACTAGTTCAGTTCTTTTGTGGTGAAACAGAAGAACTTCCTGTGAATTAACTGGTATTGACCAACCTGGGCAAACCATTCTCCAAGAAGACCTTCTTATACTTCCCTTGCAGCCTTGTTGGGTCCCCTTGGTGTCCTTCTCAGTTACCATTTTCCTCCCTGTGTGCAATAAAGACTTTAAAACTTTAACTGTTGTCTTTTTGATTCTGATTTTGAGTCGACTTGTAGCAACTGGCCTGACCAGCCAGTGTTTAGGAACAGGGTTTTTTTTTTCCATTTTCTTTTATTTATGCTGTGAAATACTTTGGTTTGGTGCTATATAAATAAACCGTATTTTATTTACTTTCCTATATGAAGACTAGATTTGTCATTTTCATGTGGATTGGCATGCCTACATTGACATCAGTTTGCTAATATGATTATATTTAACTTTTAGAGGTAATGGGTTTGTTTTTGTCTCTATGAAACAGTTAATGTAAATTTAAACAGTCTCTTTCTTCAAGTCTGGATTGAGGTATTACACAATTTAGTACTTCAATTGATCTTAGTGTGGGAACAGTGCCTTGTTAGAGCTCAGCTCCAGGAGGGAAAGTAATTCAAGAAATGAGCACAGAGAGAGTATGTGTTGGCTAATTACTCCCTCTTTTTCTTGTTATCCATTATCTGCAGTAGTTTGCTGGATTGCAAGGCCTGGACAGATGCACCAGAGCAGAAAACTGTGCGTAGGCCTGCTCAATTTTATTGTTACTGTTTAAGCTATAATGTGCTGAAAAGAGTCCACGTGTGCTGCAACGAGCCAGAGAGTCACCAGAGAGCACAGCTTTGTGCATTTCAAACTTTATATAATACTTTATATCATAAAAACTATTCTAGCAGAGACTTAAAATTTAAAAAAAATGTTTGTGTATAAAACAAATGTGATTGAAACTGCAGACAAACTATGATCAAAGTGAAATTATGTGATGTTTTCTTTGGTTGCGGTTCCAGAATGGTTATCCTACATCAAAACTGTATCAGCACATTGAAACGGATGGAAGTCATGCATGCGAAACAAAATTTGGGGGACTGAAAGAAAAAAAGTCTAGTTTTGTTGGGGCAGCAGAAGCCACAGCACAACAAGATTCATGTTAAGTTGTTTCTCCGTTTGTATGATGTTTCTTCCAGCTGTTATCAAGGCTGCACCAAGGGAGGTGTAGCATAGAGACGAATAGTGGTGGAATCACAGACATGCACCTTGGCCATGATTCAGTAGGAATTACCATCACACAGTCGACATGCATCAAACCTGATGTCCTACCTAAATTTCATAGATCCATGCTCCACATTGTAGCTTGCAATGAACTTCTGAGATGGCTAAAATTGCAATGGTGTGTAGGGGCCACTAGTTTGAAGGCTAAGCTAAATCTTTAAATGATATATACTCTGTTGATTCAACTGGAATCCAGTCAGTCTTATCACTCCATCATTTCTCTTACATACTGTAGGAAGGTATTGCTTTTCCAACTTAATTCATACAGAAGAGCTTCCCAAATTGTGTTGCACGACTACCTCTGCCAGTTTCAATCACAATCAGAGAGAGGTTTCAGCATCCAGCTGCTGGATGAGGGCTGGAGAGCCACATTGGAGCTTGTTTCATTTGGCCGGAAAGAGTTGTCAGTTGCTTTTTCCTCCTTGTTTTTGCTCGTTACTTTTCATGAAATGCTTATTTGGAACAATGTTCGTGGTCTAGGTAAAGAGAGCCTTCAATGTTTCTGTTGGCACAGACAAGCATGTCAACAGGAGTTTGGCAGAACAACACAGTTCAGGTTCAGCCTATGAATCTGCATTTCCCTGGCCTCTGCTGTGCACCTGACTTGCACCGAGTTGGAGATGGAGGAGGAGAAGGTGGTTTAGGTTTAACTACTCATTCTTTCTCTTTTTGACATCCAGCCATCACTTTCACTTGCAGCTGGGAACACAGAGGTCACAGCAAAGCCTCTACTCTGGCTCGGGTTTAGCAGCACGCAACTTTGGCCTCTAGAAGAACTCCCATCCTCTCTGGCACATGTTAAGGCGCTCTATCATCTCTCTCTCGTAATCTCCTGTGCTCTCTCTTCCTGGTCCTCTCCTGTCAGATCTGTCTTCACGGGGCTTGTAAAATCACCTGGCAAGAACAACTTAAAGCACTGGACAGGACCAGTGTCCCCAGCGTCCTGCAAACTTTTACAAACTTTTTTGTTGCATTAAAATGAAAAGTTCACTGAAAGGAAGTCCATGTTTGAGCCAGAGGGTCAACTATTAAAGAAGTTGCTGCAGTTACAAGGTGATTCAATCTAAATTTATTTGATCCAAAACTCTTCTGAACAATGGTTATTAAATTTAATTCACTAAACGCGCTGAAGCGATTGTGAACCAATGGGCTGACCTTTTGATTTCCTGTTCTTGGACAGGGTTCCAGCTTCATTTCATGGATTTGAATATGAAAGTTTATATAAGCCATTGGTGGGATACAAAGGTGTTGGTCAGTGAAGGATGTGACGGGAAAGACACCATTTAATTTGGTGTTAATAAATATCTGTCAGAAATACAATCCCAGTGTATAATTAAATGACCTGGATGCAGTGTGCATATTTTTATAAAAGGGAAAGAATGTTGTACTGCCAACAATTGATGTCTTGCAAAACATTCACATCATATAACTTTCTTAATTCCTGTGCACATTCTTTATTAGGTTAGCTATAAAAGATTTGGTTAGACAATAGATTTAATAACCTCTTAAGTGGAGGGGGGCATGTCCGGATACCATGGAATGAGGTTGCATTTAGGTCGCAATAGGCTTATCGAGGCACAGTTCTACCTCTTTGTCTAATTATATGTCACCCTAAATCTGTTGTCGACGCCTGTACATCCTTGTTACTTGTTAAAATTTACTCCTGCGGCCGTCTGAATGACAATCTCAGCAGGGCTTAAGCTAGTCTTTGAGCTCCCAGAATACGCTAAATTTAGTGGATGCTAAATGCAGATACAGACTAATTAGTACCCACCAACAGGCTTTATGTGTTTCCAAGATCTGTACCACTGTGGAGGGCACTCATTCCCACCCTCACCCTCACCGCAGAAGACGTGAGTAAACTAAAGTACGGACAGTGTGCTCCGTGGCTAACTTGGCTGGCTAATTGACGCCATTGCTAACGGAGCTAACCCTGGAGTCCGCTTGTTTCCCACCGAACTCCATATGTCAGATGAACTGTCATAATGTATAACAATAAAAAAACCCTCCAAACAGCAACATAAGAGAATAACCTCTTCAGTGTAAATCAACGAACTTTTAAACCTAAAACTGCAACAGCTGAGTAGTTACGTTCATTATGATTCATGTGAAGTTTTTCCCATCTAATCAATGAAAGGCCCATATTTACTCTCTTTAAGGTTTGTTTTTGAACTCATCTCCCAAGGGTCCACTACCAGGGTCCTTTTGGTGCTGAGAAAGCAACATAAAATGGCTTTCAGAGCTTTTTACTGAAAACATCTGCCTGTTTTGGCTGAGAAATTATTCAAAGTGGTGAAAGTGAACCAAACAAAGTTGCAGTAATAAACTGAAATTTACTATCCAGCTCCGTAAACCTGAGGGGACCTCATTCAGACTGTTATGTCATACGTTTTTAATATAATAAAAGACTGACCACTTTAAATGGCAGATTTGAATGGATGTATGCTTGGGACTATATATATATATATATATATATATATATATATATATATATATATATAAAAAAATAAATAAAAAAAAATAAAATAAAAAA